>JAEQBH010005183.1:0-239456 GCA_016808115.1 Tetrastigma voinierianum
CGAAGAAAAATGACCCAAGAAACACCATAAAGAGAAAAGAGTAGCTCCCAAAGCACTCTTGCCTTTGCCCAATGAAAGAGAAGATGATCTACAGTCTTATTCTTTTGGCAAAGAAAATATCTATTTGCAAAAGTCATTCCTTTCTTTTCAACTGACCTAACGTTAAAGATTACTTTTCTTCTGGACTGCACTCAACTGTAATAGGGTCTGATCTCTGATTCACTGCGATGGTTCGCACAAGCCGAGCTGATTCACGGCAGATGGGCAATGCTTGCCGTAGCTGGGATTCTCATTCCAGAGCTCCTTGAAAGACTAGGCTTCATTGAGAATTTCTCCTGGTATGATGCTGGAGAAAAGGAGTACTTTGCAGACCCCACAACCTTGTTTGTTGTACAGTTAGCTTTGATGGGGTGGGTGGAGGGAAGAAGATGGGCTGATCTTATAAACCCTGGTAGTGTTGACATACAACTCACTCTCCCAAATAAACCAAAGCCGAAGCCTGATGTTGGATACCCTGGTGGTTTTTGGTTTGATCCTTTCATGTGGGGAAGAGGATCTCCAGATCCAGTCATGGTGCTGAGGACTAAGGAGATCAAGAACGGCCGTCTTGCTATGCTTGCTTTTGTTGGGTTCTGTTTTCAAGCCGTTTATACTGGAGAAGGCCCCATTGAGAACTTGATGGCTCATATTGCTGATCCTGGCCACTGCAATGTTTTCTCGGTATGCAACATCTTCTTCTTTGTTAACTTCTAAGTATTATTATTATTATTATTTATTTTTTATAATCAAAGGACGTCGATCACCATACGCACCCTCGACTAATCCACTTACTTTAACTCAACGATCATGTAAAACCATCCAAAGGGCATTGAGGGACTCAATGGCACCATTGTGTTAAATCACAAGGCCTTAGACCAATCAGTTTACCCTCGGTTCTCGTTAACGGCTCCGCAAACCTTTGCCCGACTTGAATGACTCAAACCCACGACGATCGGCAATCACGCGCCTTGTAATTCAACCGAGCTACCCATCGAAACTCCTCGGGTTAACAGCTAACTAAACTTTGTGGCTCTAAGAGGACTCGACCAGTGATCGTCGGGTTAAACCATAAGGCTTTAAAACTACCTGAGCTACTCCCTCGTGGTCTCTGCTAATCTGCCTGGTTAAACCCTAAGCGTTCAACCAACTCATAGCTTTCCCTCAGGGTCCTAAAGTTAATGACCCTAAGAAGATTCAAACCTACCATCGTTGGATTAAACTTAGACTAAGTAAAGCTTTAACTTCTAATTAATCATAATTAGTACATTACCAAACTCCTGGGTTTTGCAGGCTTTCACATCACAGTGAGATGAGGACTGGTTGCTGAGTCAAAATCAGACCTTATGTTTGGAGCAAAGAAATGTACATGAAGACAATACAAGAAGTGAATACTCAACTGACTTCTTACTTGAATTGCCTTTAACATGAGTAGTTTACTCCCAATGAAAAGCTGAGATCTGATGAAATGGCCAAGAAAAACATGAAACAGTTAGAGAATATTAAACTTTTCCATATTAGTAAATTTTGTTTTGACAAAGAAGATGAAATGAGTATGGTCCGATGATGGATGGATAGTAGGGGCTGATTGTAGCTCCTGGAAATAGAGGCATTTTTGTGTCAACAGAAGATTGAAGCCATTCTCTTGTCTCCGGCTCGATTATGAAATTCCTATTCTTAGGAATCTGATGGTAAAGGCAGAGGTGAATCACCAAATCTCCCAAAGCCACACAACAGACACCCCCTTCCTCTTTCCTTTCTTCCACCAAGGACACACCACTCATCACAAAACGAAACAAAACTCCCCTAACGAACAACTTAGAGAGAACCCCCAGTCTCAAACGGCGGCATCGTTTCCTTCCTGAGGTACTCTGTATTTCCTGGCTAGGCAATGGCCGCTATCTGTCTTCTTCTTCCCCTCCTCTCAAATGTCTTCCTCACCTTCTCGTTTTCTTCTTCTTCTTCTTCCTTTCCTTTTCCTTCTTTCCTCTCTCTTCATCTCCTCCTTGTCAGAGAATGATGCTCTCCTTAAATTCAAGAAATCTTGGCCTTAGCCCTGAAGCTCTCGATTCTGGGTTCCTGGATCTAGTCCCCGCGATGGCCCTGAATGGTGATCTGTTCCCACGGCATTGTCACTGGTCTTCGCCTTGGGAGTATGGGACTTTCCGGGAAAATTGATGTCGAAGCTTTGATGGAAATCCATGGTCTTCGGACTGTCAGTTTTATCAACAATTCGTTCTCCGGTCCTCTGCCGGCTTTTAATCGTCTCTGACTTTAGCGGGTATTTACTTGTCTGCGAATCAGTTTTTCCGGCGAGATTCCTCTGATTATTTCTCCACAATGTCGAATGTGAGGAAGCTCTGGTTTTTCAAAACCGATTCACGGGGAGAATCCGGAATCGTGCGAAGCTAAACTATGGGATTGAATTGCATCTCGAGGACACCAATTCTCCGGCCCCATCCTGGCGAACCCAAGCTGCAGACGCCAAATCCTCGGCCTTTCGAACAAACTGGAAGGGGAAATTCCAAAGGGTTTAGCCACCCGCTTCCGAAGCATTCATAGGAAACGACGGGCTCTGCGGCAGCCTCTGGCCAAGAAGTGAGAAGCCAACGTGGCACTATTTCCACTGCCTCGCTGCCGTCATCGTCACTCCCGGAGACCGAGAGACCTAATACCAGCATGTCAAAGGTCATCACGGTGGCGGGGATAGCGTTGATAATGGTAGCCGTCCTGGTCTTCACGTCGCGGTCTTCGTCGAGGCACAGAGATGAGGAGTTCAGCATTCTGGGGAAAGAGAACATGGATCAGGTGGTGGAAGTACAAGTATCAGGGACGGCGGCGACCGCCCGGAGGGGCCTGGATTCCGTCAAGAAAGGGAGCGGAGGAGGAGCAAACCGGAAAGCGGCCCAGAACGCGCGGGCCAACATGAACGACCTGATGATGATAAACGACGAGAAAGGCTCCTTCGGGATGGCGGATTTGATGAGGGCCGCCGCCGAGGTTCTGGGGAACGGCGGGTTGGGATCGGCGTACAAGGCAACCATGGCGACCGGCCTGTCGGTGGTGGTGAAGAGGATGAGGGAAATGAATCGATTGGGAAGAGATAGCTTCGACGCCGAGATCAGAAAGATCGGGAAAATCCGCCATGAAAACATTCTCACTCCGTTGGCTTACCATTATCGTAAAGAAGAGAAGCTGCTCATCTCCGAATACGTTCCCAAAGGCAGCTTGCTCTCTATGTCATGCATGGTAACTGTAATTTACTTTTCCACTCTATATTCATAATAAACCAGAATCTAACATCTTAAATCACAATATTCATAATAAACTCAAATCATATATGCTTGAACTTGAGGTTTGGGTTCAAAATCTCTTACCAATTTCAATGTTTCACCCCCATCTGTTTATATTATTTTTGGTGAAAGGATAAGAGGGCTGCGAAATCTATAGATAAAAGAATCAAAGTAATCTTCAAAAACCAATTTTATAACATATCTTAGGAATGCTTGACTACTACATTTATAAATGCCTTAAACTCTGAGAGAGTTTTCAAATATCCTCAATTAATAAAATAATTTAACTAGCATAAATTACTTTTTGTTATAGCAATCTATAATCACTTGTAGAGTCTCTTTTGATCTCTAAATAAAAAAAAACCATTGTTTTTTTGCAGTTAGAACGCTATCTTATAAAGACATACAGTCTCGCTTGTAGCCATTTTGATAGTTCCCTTACCTTATTTTCAGATTTTGACCCAGCCTATATTTAAAATCTATGAAAACGACTCTATTTGATTGGGCCTTTTGTGAGAGTTTTATTTAACACGATTGCCACGATTCTTTTAGGGCGATCAAGGAATTTCTCACTGAGCTCCACATGTCGATCCGGTTGAAGATCATAAAGGGAGTAGCGAACGGGATGGATTTCCTCCACTCCGAATTCTCATCCCTGGACGTTCCCCATGGAAATCTCAAGTCCAGCAACATTCTTCTGGAGTCAGACTACACCCCACTTCTCACAGACTACGCATTCCAGCCATTGGTGAACATGGCCTGCTTTCCCAAACCATGTTCTCTTACAGAGCTCCAGAGATGCTTCAAGAACAGCCCGTTTCCCCCAAATGCGACGTCTACTGCCTGGGAATCGTAATCCTGGAAATCCTTACCGGAAAATTCCCCACACAGTATCTCAGCAACGGCAAGGGCGGGACCGACGTGGTACAGTGGGTGAAGTTCGGCATGGAAGAGAACGGGGAGACGGAGCTGATAGACCCGGAGATAGCGAGCGAGGCTTCGGAAAATGAGATGCGGCGGTCTTCCATATCGCCTGAATGCGTTGGAAAGTGACCTCAAAAGCGACTAGATATGAAGGAGTTTCCTTTAGGGAGGATACAGGAAATAAAGGAATGAAGTACTCTGCATTCTGCATTCTGATAATTTAAACAAGAAAGCTGCGTCGTACTGCTTAGTAGGTTGTGCATGGGTGGGGAAGAGGATGGGATGATCGGCAGCGTCCTCTCCACAACATCAATCTTAGAAAGAAAGATTTGAGAATTGAGATCAGAAGAAGAAGAGGGAAGTTTTTGTGTTTCAGATCGATTTTGGCATTGGGTAAGTAGCTTTGGCCATGCTTTTTTGCTTTTCTTTTTTTCTTTTTTTCTTTTTTAATTATTATACAATGTGTATTTTTCTGCTTAAGGTTCAGTTCTTAATGTGTCATATACTAATTTTTTTTTTTGTTTATACAGATTTGTGTAATGCTCTTGCAATCTTCTGATTGCCAAGTAGTGAATTCTGTTCATTATCAATCATTCCTTAAATTCAATATTTGTTTTTGTTTTTCCCCCTTCATTTTGCTACCATTCACCAGTTGATCTATTGTTGAAGCCTTGTACTTATGTATGATCATTTTGTCCTGCCCACATTCTCTTGGACACATCTTCTTATGGGAAAACTCAAGAGTACAAATGTCTTTTTAAGGCCTTATCCTTAAGGAAAAGGGACACCCAGTACTTACTGACACCCTTTAGCTACAAGAGTTCCGAAACTTTAGAAGACCCTAAATCGTATAATTCCTCTATACACATGTAAGGAAGAATCGAGAAGCTAGTAGAGTCATCTTACATTCTAAAGAAGTCTCAAAATACCTTATATATGTGATTTTAAGATGTAAGACTTAAAAGATCTTTGTAAGAAATACACATGTTTCAAGCGTTAATAGAGCAGATGGAAGATGAAAGAGTTATCTGAGTCTCTCCTATGGATCTTTTATATATAACTTGTGCATATTGTATATTCTACAATCCCTATAATTTGTAAAAGAACTAACCAAGGTTCTAGACAATTCCTAAAGATGCCTATAAATACTATGAAGGACTCCATTTGACTAAGGCACCTAAACTAAATCAAGAGTTGAGAGCTCTTCACATTATAGCAGCTTCTTCCATCATTGTAGCTTTCTTTCCCTTCCAATTATTATCTTGTAAGTTTTTTTAGCATCCAAGTCGTGTTAAGTCGAGATAAATGCTGTGCTCGTCACAGAGGTCGACTAAAGAATATCTAATGGTTATCAAGTACGTGACAATGTGCACTAAGAAACAACACAAAGAACCCATTTTCCCTGGCTGGGTCACTCGGGGTGTAAAACAAGAAGTTCGACTAACTTCAACTCAGAATACCCAAACTGACTCAAAGTCGAACAGCTCGAAATAAAACCCGAGTGTACTTGGTAGATCTTGTCGAAAGTAAGAGCCGGTGAATCACAATACTGGAGTTAAGCCACGGCAAACTCAATCGTCGACTGCGAGTCGATTTTTCGAAGTCAGCTCAAAATACGTGGTAGTAAAAACTCGATTAGCTTCAAGCTCGAGTTTTTTTTAAATCTAGCCAAGTTTCGACCTTTACTTTCAGATGATTCGAATTTTAATACACCAATTACTAAGATCTGTGTAAAATGGTAAGGCAGGCAAACACAATTCCTAAAAAAGTACAAATAAAATCTTAAAATTAATAAAACTATTTTTATGTTATGTTATATCATCATTTTTTACCCTATTATATGTTATTATATCCAATCAATAAAAATTTGATCTTAAACTTATGTTATATATATGATATAATAATTTATATATATATATATATATATATATATATATATATATATATATATATATATATATATATATTTTAAGAGAACATTTATATCATTGGAATATGATATTTTTGGATAAAAAAATCAAATGAACGTGGTAAACTAAAATAATGAATTTGATATGATATAATATGTTATACTTATATTTAGGCTTGCTTGGGGTTGGCATTAAAGTCGTTGGTTGGAGTAGAAGAAACTCCGTGTTTTTGTGTCTAAACACAATTTCGTGATATTTTAAGCACTCAAAATCTATGACGGTCAATCATACCTGATCTTTAAAACTCGCCTTTTATAAAAACAGCGAGACTTGCTTTTCTCACCGACAAAAAATCAAATCAAGGTCACGCTTTTATTTTCGATAAAAATAACCTCCAAATAACTTTTATATTTACAATGAACCAAATATAAAAGCTATGCCTTGCTTAGAGAGGAGAAAATTTTCTGCCGTGATTCAAACTTTTCGAAACAAGAAAACGCTGGCTTAGTTACGAGTATCAAGACGAAACAAATTTCAAAACAAAAGAAAACGTAATTCACTAATTTCACATTTTATATAAATCGTAAAATGCCTTATCGCTTTCCCTTGTTTTCAATTACATCGTAAAAACACGGACGCGACCGTATAAAATCTAAAACAATTTATTCTTCTTTTCTTCTTTATTCCCTTTCGCTTCCAATTTCGATTTTCTTCTCAATGTGCCTACTTAAAACACTGGATTATGAATAGTAACATGCATTTTAAACACATTTTCATTGTTTTCACAACTTCATTTTCAAGATAATCTGCTTTACAAATGATTTCTTATTCTTTATTTTCAACCAAATTCAAGACAAACTATTTTCGGAAAAATGAAAACTAAAGATTAGAACATATCAAAATTTTCATATTCAATTTTGATAGAATAAAGCATGAATAAACGGCCTAAGGCCTGCTTAGTTGAAGAAAATTTTCTCTGCTTTTCTCTATTCAAACTTTTCAAAATACAAAACACGTTTAATACTTAGAATCAAACAAAAACAAATTTTAAAACAAAGAAAATGAATTCACTATTTTCAACATTTTATATACGAATCAAAATCGTTTGCGGTCGCTTTCCTTGTTTTCAAATTAAATCGAAAAACACGGATCGGGTCATCGATAAAACGAAACACTTATCGCTTAATTATTTCCTTTCTTCCCCTTTCATCTTCCACTCGATTTTCTTCTCATCGTGCCACGAAAACACTTTGACGCGACAAGAACTCGCATTTTAAACACACATATTTTCATTGTTTTTATTAATCTCATTTTCAAGGAAAATGGCTTTTGATAAAACGATTTTCTTATTCTTATTTTCAACCAAATTCAAGTATGAAATGTATTTTCTGAAAATGAAAACTAAAGATTAAAATACATTGAAAATTTTCATATTCTGAATTTTGGATAGAGTTAAAAATTTTCGTGAACCAAACGAGGCTTAAACTTTTCTACGTATCCTCACCCTTCTACAAAACTTCCCTCACTCTACTATTATTCTTCAAGGAATTTCCATCTTTAATATTCACAGACGGCCGCAAAGCTTTGACATTACTCACCTTTACCAAAGAAGTTTTTCTTCATAAATATTTAACTATTAAGTCATTTATTTACATCGTTTTGTTTTTGCTTAACAAATTAATCGAGATGCGACCTATGAATTAGCTAAATATAAGTAAAAATCGAAAAGTACTAGCTTTTATCAATAGATTTACAACAATCCTACGAAAATCGATTTTCAGCTAAATTTTCAATCAAAGCCACAGTGTATAAATAAATTACTGGGCTTTAGGTTTGGCTCTTAAAACTCGTGACTATTATGTTATGTTTTTAATTATTTCATATTGAATATTATAATAAATTTTTTTTTGCCACATTATTATTATTTTTATTATCATTATTGTTAACAACATTAGTTTAAAATTATTAATATTAACATCAAAAGGAAGATACATGTATGAATAACTATCCATTTTGGTAATTTTATATTTGAATCACATTTTTAATCACAGTTTTACCAAACATGTAAAAACATCAATTTATATCGCAAAGAACTTTAACTAAATGTGTCTCATCGTTTGTAAAACGTAGCTTTATAACCACATTCATAAATGACGCTTATAATGAAGATTTTTTTCATCAGAATCCCAAAATGTAGCCTTACTAGAATATAAAAATAAAATATATATTATTTTTTGAATGTTCAAAATAAAATGATATTTTATTTTAATTTTTTAATTCACTTACTTTAATAATATTTGGTACTCTTATTATTTAAATTTTAAAAATAATTTTTTTATTGAGCTATTCAATGTGTGTTCTCTCTCTTTATATATATATATATATATAGTATATATATATATATATATATAGATATATATATATATATATATATATATATATATATATATATATATATATATATATATATATATATATATATACACATTTTCATATAAATATTTTTTATTTTAAATACAAAATTAATTTTATAATAAAATATTTTATTTTGTAAAAAACATAAGACAAAAAATTTTCTTTTCAAGAGATAAATACTTTACTGATTTTGCACCAAAGAATACATCGATAAACATCAATCAAAATTATTAAAAACCACAACGACGAAACGATATCTGTGTTAATAAGATAATGAAATGACTTCCAAAGGCATATACATTCGATAATCAGTTTCACATATTTAATATTATTATCATGACTAAAATACATTTGATTTCAATTTTACAGCATATTGACGATCATTGATTGAATTTTTTGCCTCTGATCGGATGTACTTTGCTCCTTTGAATCATCAAAACAAAAATAAACGTCGTATCACGATGACTAAAACCAAATTGTCGTATTGAGACGACACAACCACTGCCAATGTACATCGATTAAATAACCACACACGTTAATGTAAACAACTCTATACGCCAGCATCTACAGAACGATTAAATAACAGTTAACATATAAAACCTGTATACGTGCGAAAAGAACCATTTTATTGAGAAAAAATATGGAAAATAGGAATAGAGGGGTGATTTTAGGTCAAGAATGACAAAAAAATTACCCCTCATTGCTTTAAGTAAAAAGGTTAATAGAAAAAAAGTTGAGAAAAGAAAAACATAGTGACAAATTAAAACCAAATTAAAAATTCATGATAGATAAGATATAAGGGATTAAAAAAAATGTTGATAAGATATATTCCACTACATATTTTATGTCAAGTTTGATCTAATACATAACAAAACAAGTCATAAAATATTGTCTCATCTCATTATCTATTCCTATATATAAAAGAGCGAGTAACCTCGATTCCCGATCCTTTTTTAGTCCATTTTTTTCCCATTTTACTTTGGTAAAATTTGATACGATTTTTATGATTTAGGTTGAGTATAATCGTATTCAAGCAACTGTGATTGATTCGCATAACTCGTTTAATAAATCTTGCTATATTCTCAGACACAATCTCACATAATACGACTCGATCCTTATCGTAATCTGCTTAATTATAATATTAATTAATATTTAACCTAGATTAACCCATTATATATATTATTTGTATTTAATATTAATGAATTAATTACAATTTATATTATTTTAAATTAAAAAATTAATAAATGGGTTATACGTGTCTAATCATGTTACACGATTATTAATTCTACAGATTCGACCTGCACTCCGATCCGCTTATTATCTGTTAAGCATGCTTAATTACAAACATCGTAAAACCCGTTACTAACACGATCCAAACATAACCCATGAACACGAATTACCAATCCTACGTTTTACCAATCATGTTTAACTGGATTTCCAATCTTTCCATCAAAGATTTATAAAAACACCAGTTGAGTCATCACATCCTTCAGCCATTGAACACCACATGTCGAAGAAGATGTTTAACAACCACTTATAGAATTGTAGATTGTCTCGCTAAGAAAGCATTAGTATTATAGATTCAGAATTTGAGTTTCAAACATCCCTAAAGATGTTAATTATAGTAGCTTTGTAGATTATTATGGGTCTTTATCAAATCATTCTCATGAGATTAGTTTTCTTCATTAAAAAGCTACCAATCCCTTTTGGGAGAGGTTTGAAACAAGTTTTTTCAAACAAGAGGTGGCAATCCAACCATTTAAGCGAGTTTTTTTTCTTTTGACATCTATTTATTTTGCATTATATGCTGTTGACAATAAATAAATTTCTAACGAGCTTTTAAAAATACAATCAGATTCTACAAGTAACCCATTCCAGACATGATCATTCACGGCTCATATGATGATTCATTTGAGTGTTATATGACTTAAAGACGCATTCCAAATATACACATGCTCGTTCAGGACAAATCACATTGTTTGACAAAAAAAGTTATATTACTCGGTATTTATAAGGATTTGATCCAAGGAACTTCCGAATACTCATCTCTCTATACCATTTGAGCCAGTCTTAAAGGACTATCCTTTTAATTGATCAATAATTACAAATATATTTTATTATTTATGGTAAAATTGAAAAATAATACTATTATAGTTCTACCATTTCTTTATTTAAATATGATACTAAAGATTACCGATCATTGTGAACGAGATGATTAAGTTTCCTCATAACTTAACTTATAGCTTCGAATAACCCAAGAATATACGATGCGAAATATAGTAATTTATCATCTTCAGAATCCCTCTTAACCTCGTATTTAAAATTAATCAATACTTATACCTAAAATGCTTATGTGTACACAAATTCGCCCGCAACACTTCATGGTGTGACAAAAAAGAACACGACACCGGTACATTCAACTCCGCTTGGTCAACCCAATGTTCCTTGTAAGGTGATTATCGCATTTTGGATCGACACGTGGACGCCTCTGACACTGCTACGGACGCCAGAAAGGTCATTCAAATCAAGCATGAAAACTACCATTAAATCTAATAAATCATCACTCTCCCTCTGTGAAAACACAGTGGACGAGATGTATCGGCCGGCGGCTAAGAGTTTCTTCCTTACTCCGGCGGCCCGCCACCGGTTCTCCCATCTTCGAACTGTTCTGATAAACGCTTCTAGGTATTCTACTGTGGCTGCGTCTAATCAAAGCCCTAACGATGCATGTCAGCCCCCTCAGGTGCAGGTTGTAGGTTCGTCGTCATCAGCGCCATCAGCGTCTTCGTCTTCACCGGCGTCGGCGGATTCGTCAGCGTCATCGGCGGCTAAGGAAGCGCCACGTCATGAGAGTCAGAGCTCGAGAGAGCGACGGCACAGAGCTGGAGTACTAAGACGAGCAGGCTCGTGTCCCCAGGCCTCGCTTCATCATGTGGTATCTGCATTCCTCTCTTCCCTGTTTGTCGTTTAGTTTTGGTGATTACGTCGTAATTACATGGCTTTATTTAAGGAATCTGTTTTTTAAAATAGTGTTGTACAGAATAGATTGATTCCATCTGAATAGAGAAATTTGAGAGAATAAGGGATTGAATTGGATTTTTGGAGCTAGGAAATGCATTTATTTACGATGTTGAATTGGGGGTTTGATGTTCAAAGAGATGGGGGCATCCTAATGCATCATTGGTTATTCACTGGTAGGGTTTGAATTATGGTCTGAATTAGGTTTGATGTGGTGACTTGCAGCCACAGTTGGGATGGACTGAAACAGCCATGATTGAAGGTGCCTGAGATCGGTCTTTCCTTCCATCGTCGGATCTTTCCCTAGGAAAGAAGCCAGTTCTAGTGGAGGTATATTCATCTTTTCCCTTCCCTTGGCCTTTCTTGTGAAGGTAGTCTTGAATTTTGAGTGAATTATTTTGTAGACATCCATTGCTTTCAAATTGAATTGTGATTCTGGCTAGCCACTTGGTTTGTGATCATTGCTCCCTTATGTGTTTGGCTGATTTAAGATCTTATGGACCCGCTAATTTGGGTAAATTTGAAAAACAGATCTATTTATCTAAAAAATGTCTAGATACCATTTTTTTCCTATGTAGTTTGGTGGTGACCATTTTTTTTTAGTTATACATATGAAATCAGATGTAAATACTGGGTGGAGGTAATTTTAGCCTGATTCATTAGGAGGAAAATAACTGTCAACCATCTAACTGTGGAAGTCTATAAATGATTTGATAACAGTTAGGCAAAAAGCCACCATCTGAGGCCTCCTGTCCCTTGAATAAAGAAAAAAGTAAAGAAGGAACTGGCAGACTTTCCCAACTAGAGAGGATATTCAGCATCAAAGCTCTAGTCTGAGCTTTTTCACATCTTCACAGCAATCCCAAATGCTTTATAAACTGTGGCATTGGCCTGACCAGGTTCATTGTTTAGATGCTTCTTGTATTTTCTTTATTGACTAATCTTGATTGCATCCATCAATTGGTGGTAGTAGAGACATTTTACTGCACAACCAGTTGATAATCCTCTGTTTCTTCTCTAATCAAGACATGCTTAATGAGACAGTCCAGTTCCAAGTTTAGAACCCTTTTTTCTGATCTATATGCTTGAGGCTCTGTTTGGTGATGACTTTCTTCTTCTTTTTGACCTGTTCAGTTTTTCATGGATGACTGCTTGCAAAGGCTTATTGATAGAATAGATCCCGGAGAAGATTTGAGAAACTTGATACCTAGTGAGAGCATCTCAAAACTTCTCAAGATTCGCCTAGAAATGCAAGCTCCCTATATATCAAAGTGGCCTCAAGCTCTTAGCATTCAGGTATGCTTACGTATCCTTTACTATCTTCCAGAGTTGAGAATTTTATTTTAACTGCACAAATAAATACCAAAATACTTGCTTTAAAAAGAAGAGAACTTTCTGCTCCTTTATTGGCAGGCACAGCCACTGAATGTACCTACAAGTTTTAAGCAGCGGGCAATGTTGGTTGATGAGATCTGGCATGCTGTGGGTGATGAGGCATCTGATATTGATTGGTATGTGAAGCGCACCATACTTGGAGGAATATACTCATCAACTGAAGTGTACATGCTGACCGATAGTTCCCCAGGTTCACTTTCTTTACTTCCATGTGCTTCGAATTTTTATACGCTTGTACATGTTTACTTGGTTTGTGCGGCTTTTTTATGTTTTCATTGGGTTGTGGGTTGTTCAATTCTTGGTTGTCTATGTTTTCATTGGGTTGTGGGTAGTTCAATTCTTGGTTGTCAGTGATGATGACTTAACTGTCCAAATTTGAACGTTTACTGTATAGTTGTATCCACTGGAGTGATTATAATTGCCATTTCTTTTTCCCCTTTTCTTTTCCTGGATTTCTTCTGGACACTATCTTTTATTCTTCCCTTTTTATTGCATGTGCTTTGCAATGCAAGTGAGGATCACACATTGCTAAAGCACCATGGGAAGAGAGTGCAGCCACATGGGGTGCACCGATTTCTGTAATGTCCAGGGGGTGCTTCCATCAAGTTGGCTGCCCTTTTAATGAAACCTCCTATCTTCATTAGAGACAGAACATGATAATATCCATGCTTAGGTGCTATACATAATATTTCATTTAGTCACGCACCTATTTTCTGGCAGACTTTGGTGATACGTGGAAATTCTTGGACAGTCGAGTTAAAGATGCTTTTGATCTGAAGAAAACCATTCAAGAGGTATTCTTACCTGGTTCTCTGCTTTCCCTCTTGTACTTGTCAGCTCTTTGGCTTTTTTGGGTAATGTTTAAAACTCTTTTCGCTGGTGAAACATCTGCAGGCACAATATTTAGCTGAAGCTGTTGGTGCAGGAATAGGGAGCTCCGTACAAGGATTTATGAAGAGAGCCTTTCCAGGTTCATCAGCAACAGGATGATTTCAAAGATCTCTAGAGCAATAATGACTTCCCAGTCACTTTTGATTTGCATAAGTTCTGGAATTTAGACCTGCTTTTCCTCTCCTTGTTATCTAGTTCCAAACTCTTTGAAGGATAGAGATCAGAAGGATGCTATGTGTATATTGATGTTGTCATTGATTTTCTTCCAAGATTGAATTTCCTTCAATATGTCCTTTGTTTTGTTTTTGTTTTTCCTTGTCTTTTTTCCTTTTTGATGATCTTCTGAGGAGGCTTTTGATGGTTTTAATAATGTGAACGTGAGAGGGAAATGAACTATATCAGCCTTTGAAAGTATCTGTTCCAACAAACTATGGGAGCATTTTGATACGATGTTAGATCAGTTTCATACAAGAGTGTGGAGTGGTATTTAAGCTTGATGGGTTCTCCCATCTAATAGGCTAGTCTTTTGGGTTGGGTATTTATCATTGGTGGAAGAGGGTTATTTGGGAAAGGGCTACTTAGAAGAGGGTTACCCGTGCCCTAGCAGGGTCCAGAATACTACTTAGTCGAGCGTGAGTCACCCAGAGCACGTCATCTACGGACGTCTGGTTTCTCAAGAGGTATGGAATGATACGATCCTATATCGGTTCCACACAAAGCAGCCAGGCGGTTTCAGACTTAGCTCGATGCTCTCCCACCTAATGCTAGTCTTTTGCGCTTTCTATCGGGCTTGGGTACCTATGACATTTCTGACTGAAAAGTATATACTCGGAGAAGGATTTCTAGAAATATTTATTTTCACCAATTTATTCATAAATGATTAACCTGCTTAGTAGGGAAAGAGTTCCTTGGATGTATTATTTAGTATTTTTTCTTTTGATAGACAGTCTCAGTGGCCACAAATAGGCCTTCACCTTGATCCTAAGATTGGAATTGTAGTTCCTTCCAAGTTATGCTTAAGTAAAGGGAAGGTAAATGCCTTTCAGTTTTCTCCTTGAAAATTCCATGCATGACATCCTCCTAAAGCAACTCGAAGGAGGCAATCCAAAGATTCATGTTTAAACATCATTCTCATCCTTTTCCGATTCCTTTGTTTTATATACATCACCAGTCTTTTCCGGCATCTTGCATCTCTTTCTTTTATCTCATCTTCAACAAGTTGTTTTAACAGGGCACAAACATGGATTTTGACAAGAAGCAGGCTGTTATCTGTGACAATGGGTCAGGCTTAGTGAAGGTAATTCATTTGTGATCTTTCATCTCCTCTTACAGTTGTAAATTTTGTTATGCAATGAGCTTTGCTGTTTAACATTGCAGTTTGTGTGTGAAGTATTCAATCAGCCTTCTCATGGATGAACTGAAAATTTTAACACACCCTTTCTCTTGCAGGCTGGTTTTTCTGGAGATGATGCACCATGTGTAGTTTTTCCTAGTGTTATTGGCTGGCCCCGACACAAGCATGCGATGATTGGCATTGGACAGAAGGAGATGTACTTAGGAGATGAAGCTCAAGCAAGACGTGGCGTCCTCAGATTAAGTTACCCTGTTGATCATGGAATGGTGAAAGATTGGGAAGCAATGGAGAAACTCTGGCAGCACACTTTTGAGCAGGAGCTTAGGGTCTCCATTGAAGAACGACCTGTCCTCTTAACAGAGCCACCCTTGAACCCTAAGTTCAACAAGGAAAAGATGGTGGAGATCATGTTTGAGGCTTTTGAAATCCCAGCTACCTATGTTGCAGTTCAAGCTGTGCTCTCTTTGTATGCCAGTGGACGAACTACAGGTAAAACTGGCTCATGTTTATAATTAAAAGTTGCCTACATAAATGATACACGATCCCATACCCGGTTCCACTTTCATATGAGATCGTGGAGTGGTTAATAAGCTTAAAAGGTTCTCCCATCTATCATGTCGGTCTTTTGGGTTGGGCTTAAGTACCTATCAATTGTGTTTTCATTGAGAGCCGGTGCATAGCAGGGAAAGGCTACCTAGTACCCAAGAGAGAGTCCGAAGTATAGTTTTAAAAGGCACGTCTAGGCTTAAGGCACAACCACTCCCTAAGCGCCTTTTCTTCCAAGACATGCCTTATTGAAGAGGCGCACCATATAGATTATGACTTATTTTTTAAACACTTTTATTCTTGAAATTTCCAATTATATATTGAAATTTATATAATTTTACTACTCTTTTCATTGAAATTTTCTTTACATATTGGGATTTAAAATTTTTTGTATTAATATAATCACACTTTAAATCATATTTTATAAAATTGATGTGCATCCAAGTCATATTTCACTCCACAAAAGCCTACGTCTTAGGTGCGCCTTGTGCCTTAAGGCTTCAAGAGGCCTTGTGTCTTGTGTGCTCATGCTTTTTAAACTATGGTCCTGAAAGGTGTTTCATTCAGACGTGCCTGCTCGCGAACGTCTGGTTTCTCTTGGGGTGGGGAGCAATGATACGGTTCCTCAAGAAATTATGAGGCATTAAGCTCGAGAGGTTCTCCTAAATTTTATTACCATCTTTGAATTGGGCCGATACGTATCAATAAACTTCTTCAAATAACACCAATCCATGCAGGTATCGTAATGGACTCTGGAGAAGGAGTCACACATGTGGTTCCCATCTACGAGGGCTACGCACTTCCACATGCCATCCAACGTCTCGATCTAGCTGGAAGAGACCTCACAGACTACCTCACAAAGCTCCTAGCTGAAGAAGGCTATGTCTTCACCACATCAGCTGACAGAGAAATTGTCAAGGACATAAAGGAACAAACCACATACGTAGCAATGGATTTTGAGAAGGAACAAGCAACATCAAGGGAAAGCTTAGAGCTTCACAAACAATATGAATTACCTGACGGGCAAGTCATAACAATTGGAACAGGACGATTCAAGTGCCCTGAAATACTGTTTGATCCAAGCAAAGTGGGAATGGAGTCTTGTGGAGTTCATGATGTTGTGTTGAAGTCGATTAGACTCTGTGATATGGATATCAGGAGAGACATGTATGGGAATGTGGTGCTTAGTGGCGGCACTACTATGGTGCCGGGCTTGGCCGATCGGCTGGCGAAGGAGCTGAGCTCACTGGCACAGCCTGGGGTGAGGGTGAGAGTGATTGCACCGTCAGAGAGGAAGTACAGCGTTTGGATCGGCGGCTCTATTCTGGCTTCACTAAGCACATTTGAGCAGGTATTTTAGGGCTGTTTAGCTCAAGGCTTTTGAAAATCGCTTTTGCCAAAAAAAACAAGGAAAACAGGTAGCATAGGACCTGTTTGGTTCTTGTTTTTTAGAATAGTTTTTAAAAACATAAAGAACACCAAAAAGTTATTATCTGAAAACTCTTCTTTGTTTTTTAAACGTGGTGTTTTTGTGTTTTTTTTATTTTTATGTTTTTCAGAAAAGAAAAAAAAAGCTGGAAACCAAACATGTTTTATTGTTTTTCTTGTTGTCATTGTTTTTGAGAACAAAAAATAGTTTTCAAAAACAATAAACAAACAAACCCATAGTTTGGTTCTCAATTTTTTTTTTTTTTGAAAAACCATGAAAAACATAAAAAACACTAAATTCAAATAACATTCGTAGTTTACAAAGAACATCAAAATGATGTTCTCTATTTTTAAAAACTATTCTCAAGAATAATTTTAGAAAACCATTATTTTCCCGTTTTCCCCCTAGCTTTGAAACTGAATATTTACTGGCAGCTAAATCTCTGGTCATGGTTTGTGTTTCAGATGTGGATTAAAAAGGAAGAGTACATGGAGTCTGGTTCCTCCATTGTACATATGAAGTGCTTCTAGATACCAGTATGACGTAGGCTTTTTCTTTTTTCTTTTTCTCATCTGAAATGTATTCCTCATTTTCTTTCCCCAAGCTGAATCAAAAGCCTGTACATTCTACTTGTATTCCAATTGAGTTTCAGTAGTGCTTATATTTTGAGAGCAGTTTTGGAACAGTCCCCTCAGGGTATACTGTACAAATATGAAATACTTATGGATTTGTTTTAAAAACGGAAAACTATGAAGAGATGAGAGTCAATAGGATGAACTAAAGAGGAATCGGAACCATCGAACATATGATTAGATGATCGATGCTTTTCTCCTAACTTTAATTTAATGTTAATATACTGCTGCTCCACGATAGAGTCAGATCATTTTCAGGGTTTTTTCGGTTTATACGATAAGTATCAGACAAGAGATGACCAGCGCCTTACGCACATGAATTGCTTAGAATAATTCCAATGACCTGATTAAAAAAAAAAAAAAAGGGAACTGGAATAACTGAGTTCATAATATCTGGGCCTGGTAGCTGGAGAAGCCTACAAAGTACTTCCATCCTAGGATATTAAGTCCTTTATCGTTTAGATTGGTAAAGCAAATTTTGCACTGTATACACTCCTAACCCTCGAAGCTGACTCAAAAGCTGAAACTGTATGTTTCATGGTATCTTAATTGAGTGCGTAAAATTGCCCACATTTCTACACCAGTTCTCAATTTGCCAGAAATCAAATTGGGGTCTGTTTTGTTTATTGTTTTTTGTTCTGAAAAACAAGAAAAATACAAAGGATATGTTCAATTTTTTTGTTTCATTTTGAAAACACTAAATCCAATACCAAACAATAACAGTTTCATGGTGTTCCCTGTGTTTGAAGAAACTGTTCTCAAGAACAGATCCCGAAAACATGAACCAAAATTTTCAATTTCAACAGTTGGGACATGAGGCTAAGAAAAATTTGGGCCACTGTAATGGTAGTCCACCAGGCCTCACCTACCCTTCTCTCTCTTTCTCTCTCTCTCTCTCTCTATATATATATATATAATCTGAATTGTGGGTGAAAGAAAAAAGAGAAGGGAGTAATGGCGTCTTCATCGGAGATCGTTTCCAAGCTGAATCTGCAGCCTCATCCAGAAGGGGGTTTCTTCTCAGAAACCCTCAGAGACAGTTCAGTCATTCTCCTAAATCTGTATCACTGTGTTATTAATCTACTTCCAATTGTAGGAGCCGATGAGATCTCGTTTCACTCATATGGGAGTTGGTTTTTCTTCCTCTATATTTGCATTTTTCCTACTGCCATATTGGATCTGGGTCAAGATCTTAAACTAATATGAATCACAATTTTATGTGGTCTTTCTATAAATCTATTGTTCTGGTCTTGATGAGATCTTTTCCAGTGGTTCTTTCCAAAATCGTCTTTTGCTGTTCCAATAATTATGAACCTTTTGTATTTTAATAACTGACTTTTTTATTTTTTAAGACCAAAATTTGAAATGCATTTTGCACATTAAAATGAAATTTATCTTTTTTTTACACCTAAACACTTTAATTTGTAAACTGTTCCCACCTTATACTCTTGCCTATTTTGGGCTAGGCATGATGGGCTGAAATTGATCTTAATTACTTGACTTGACTTGCTCATGGAATCTTAATACAATGAATTATGGGATCCCTCAACTACTTTTCTTTTTCTTTGGGTTTTTTTTCCAGTGTGTAGCTTATCTTAGGCAAATATGCAGAAGATGAAATGAAACAGACCAGTTCATACTTATCGATGCCTTATGCTTTATCTTCTAGCATTCAGTCTTCAAGTTCTATCACACCTAAAAATTTTATTTGTTTTCTGATTCTTGACTGAACCCTTTTGATTCATGAATAGTTTTTCTCATTTCTTTATTGCTTCTTAGAATCTTAATTGTTGTTTTCCCTGCAGATAAGGTTGAACGCCCTGTTAGCACATCGATTTTTTTCCTACTTCCTTCTGGGAATGTGTCATGCTCTTCTACTGAATCCCCATGCAGAAACTCCGGGCATTTTTACATGGGAGAGCCTTTGACGGTACAATCTCATCAACCTCTTGCTCAATCGCACTTGTTTTAGAGTGATTCTTGGAAGATCTTCTACTTTCAAACTACTTCACAATTTTCTGTCAAAATCGTTGTTTTCAAAAAAAAAAAACAACTTAAACTGTTATAAAAGCGGAAGCTTTGATGCAGAAGAATATCAATTCAAGAACACAAAAGATGAAGTAATGGTGTACAAGGGTTTTAACATGGTTCGGTCATGCCTACATCCACAGATGATTAGAGTATTAAAGTATTGCGACGATTAGTGAAAATCACAAAACTCTATGATGTTCACAATAGCAAGAAAATGTCTTACAAAACTCTCAATCTCTCAAACTCTTATATCTCTGCACACATCAAATCTCTCATTTTAACTTTTTTCCCCCGTGATTCATAATATTTATAAGAGATATTCCTAACAACTTTTCTTATTCTATAAGAAAACCTCATATCTCAATAATACGACAATTAGGAATTATCTTGTAAATTACTGTTTATAAAAAAGAATTCATGTAAATAAGAAATTTGAAACATATTCTAACATTAACCATGTTTGGTATTCATTGGTCAATTTCGAGTTTTGTCAAGATTTATGCAAATCATACTAGAACTGAAACTGTCTTATAAGAAATTTTTGAGTCCTCTTTTCTCTCCTCTGTACATATATTTTTTCTGCCATTGAAATTTATCAATGGAGATTATGATTATTTTATGAAGTTTCTTACTTTATCCCATGCCATTTTTCTTCAGGTGGAACCGAAATGAAAAGATGGAAAAGTGAAGCTTACCTACCTTGGACCGGACATACTCGGAGATAATCAGCAACTGCAGTACACGGTTGAGCCGAACGTCTGGTTCGGAGCATTCCCTACAATGGACTTCACCATTTCACCAAATGGAGTGCTGGAGAAAAATCAAGCAAGGGATGGAGAACATCACTACTCTCTTGTGGGATGCACTTGTGCACCTGCCTTCCAGTTCGACAGTGATTTCGAGCTCGAAACGCTCCAGCCTATCTCCCGCAGTTCCCTGGTTCTGAAATGTTCATCTCTTTCCTCACATTGCCAAAGTGAATGAAATCCTGTTCTTGAGATTTACAGGATTCATTCATATGTTGATTTCTGTATTTTTTTACAGTTTATGAATCTTGGTTGGGAATATGAACTTTGTAGGGAGAAGCTTTACTGAAATCCTTAACACTAAACCTTAAGCGTTTACATGCTTTGTATTGAGTTGTGATGCTGTCAAATAAAACTGCAACCAACACAGGATAGAACAGACTTTTTTTCCTATCTAAAAGCCCAAATCGTCCCTCCATTTGTTCTTTCTTTCAAGACCACCTTCATTAGACAAGAGGGATAATTTTTGGATCACTTTTGACTTGAAATCACCCTTTTCATAGTTTTTTCTCAGATCTAGGTTTTTATTTTCCAATAAAGTGCATTTTTTCATACCAATATGTGTTTACTTTGGTTTTTCTTTTGTTTTTTCTTATTTTTATCATCTACCTATTATGTTGTGTTTTGTTAGACTTGTTGCAACGAATAGATATGTCATCGACGATTAGTTTCTTTACAAGTTTTTGCATTAACAATTCAAATGACAAAATTCAATCCGATACAGTCATCGTATCAAATCCTGAAATCTCATTTATCGGTATGCTGCAAATCTAGAATCTTGAGTATTCAACTCATTTTTGGATTATCAACTACATAAGCCTTGAACCGATCGTTTTTACAATTAACCTAGATAATGCGACATCCTTTAATGTTTTTACCATTTTTGATTATCTGTATCTATCTATTGTATTACTAACTTAAATCAATACTTTCAAAAAAAAAAAAAGACAGGATAGAACAGAGAAAACAAAGGTGAAGAAAAAGTAAATCTACAGGAAATTTTCATGTTTATGAATTAAGAGGGGCTGCGCCATTACAAAATGTGGGCACCAAACAACTGAATGAGATCAAAATCTCAGCAGTATATGTTTAAAAGAAAAGCAAAAGCCACCATCAAGAGAGGGGTAAGAGACTGAAGAACATTACCTTGTTAAAACTGAAACCTAAATTATAAATAATGAAACCATCCATGGATATGGGTACAAGATCAACTTGTAATCTTTGCCTTTCCCCAGCTTCTTTGAATGAAGTCTCAAGAATTAGCCGTGGTTCTTTGCTTTCTTCTTTGATGGAGAATATAAATGGGTCTTTTTACACCCACTTCTTGTTCAATTACATTGGTCACCTGCAATAGAATAAAACTTGCAAGATAATGCAGGATTTGTTGATGAAGATGATCGTTAGTCAAAATCGAGGAATTCCATTCTCTTTCTCATGGAGCCCTTCAAAACTGTAGCTTCCCTTTCAGCTTTCTGAGCCTAAGAGTGATTAAGATGAAAAGGATGTCTGTCAACAGAAAAAGCACCAAGGAGAAGCATAAAATCTTATGCATAGCTTTTCAAACTAACGCATAAAAGGTTATGTATTTTGTGCCACTTTTTAGAAAGAAAAAAAAGATGACAAAGACCCAAACATGTGACATGGACAGTGTTATGAATCCCGGAAGCTTTGATGCATGAAAATATCAATTAAAGAACATAAAGATAAAGAAATCAACATAAAGGTGCACAAGGGTTTTAACGTGGTTCGGCCAATCATGCCTACATCCACGGATGAGAAAGAGTCTTTCACTATTCTAGAAACCGAGTACAAGATTGGAGTATAAAAAGTATTGCAACGATTAAGAAAAATCATAAAATAAAAAAACCCTATGATGCTCACCATACTGAGAAAATATCTCACAAAACTCACAATCTCTCAAACCTTACATCTCTGCACACACCGAATAACCTTTACAAACCCATCTCTCTCATCATAACTTGGTAGGCAAGATGATTCAAATTCATTATTTGGGGCTTCAGGTGAAAGTTTCTAAACATGCTTCACCAAAAGTGAGAAGTGATTTCAGTTTGCAGAGATAAAGGCATAGCATTATACAACAAGCTTGCAACCCTCTAGATTTTGTTATTTGAGGATTCAAATATACATGCTAGGATGGAAACCGAACATCCATCCATACGATGGAGAACTCAGAATCCAGTTTCGACAATAAAACGTTCACTGAACAGCAGATGTTCAGCATGATCATTAACAGGTAATACACCAGTTTTGTGATGGAGAACTCAGAATTCAGTTTACAATAAACGCTCACTGAAGAATGCAGATGCAGATGCTCAAAGTGACTTTAATAGGTAATATGACTGGTTTGATGAGAACTCAGAATTCAAGCTTCACACAAACGGTCACCAAGAATGCAGATGCAGATGCTGAAAGTGACCATTAACAGGCAATACAATATGATCAGTTTCGCTTACCCTTTTTATATCTGCTTCAGTCACAAGAGTCATATGTGGAGGAAGCTCGTCTTTAACTAAGTCCTATACATGAGTAGCAAAATCAATAAAAAGGATAAGGTAAAATCTTTCAGCTCTGAATACCAATAGACAAGCTTCAGAGAGTATGAAAGCAAAAACATTATATACCAATTCACCAAGTAAGACGACATTTTCCCCGCGAATAACGTATAGGCCTAAGGGAATGTCACAGTACATCTCCCCAACGATAACTCGCTCACAAGCACCCTTCAAGAACGCATTTGCCATGTATGAAAGAAAATAGAAACCTTTCATCAGTGAAAAAGAAACAAAAACAAAACGGTGAAACAGGAAAGCTAGCTAATAATTTCTGAAAGCACTTCTGAAGCCTGAAGATCATAATTTTACTTTCAAAAGCAATAAAAGTACTTTCAAAATACAGCTTCGGGGCTATTCACAGGGGAGGATCATGTGAGGTGGAGATGGAGATATTACCAAATTGATCAAAAGAACGAAGAACGCCCAGGTTTTCACATCCAGAATAAGATGAAGTTTTTTCTGTGACATGACATTATAGGATAAGAAGCTAAATAACTAAACTTCACAACCAGTATCCAAATTTAAAGTGAAGCCTTATTTAAGGTTCAGTGATGGATATTGTTTTTGAATACTGTTTTATTTTCTAAAAAACAAGAAAAATAGGGAAAACATGTTGGTTTCCCTGTTTTTTTGGTTCCAAAAATTCAAAGAATAAAAACAGTTTTCAGATAACACCTTTCAAAAACATGAACGAAATAGGCACTTAGTATTGGTGAAATTGCTTGTAGGATGCAATTCTGGACAATTTGATCAATCAAGACAAACTCTGGATGGAAGTGAAAAGAATAAATCACTAATTGTCAGAGAAATACAGATGCTCATGAAACAACCCAAAAGAAAAAAAGAAGAAGAAAAATATGGGGAAAAAAGAAAAGAAAAAACAACTCCAACAGCATAAGGTCATATGATTGTCAACAGAAGGCGGGAAGATAAGAAATAATCATTAACTGAAGGGTGCTAAACCCAATCTCCATTATCAAATATACACCAAAAACTTTGCTTGGAGGAAATAACTAGAGGAGAAACATCACAAAAAATCGATAAGAAAAAAAGAAATGCACAGAATCTAACTTACAAATATGAAAGTGGAAAAATGGAGCAAAAACATCAAATTACAGGACAAGAACATGGGTAAATGTACTGCTAGGACTGTACAAATTCTTTTTTTTTTTTGGCCTGTTAAATTCTCTAAAGAATATTCTCCTCAATGCCAATTTGAAAAGAGACAAGCTCTAAAGAAGATCTCCCACGCCACTTATTTGGGAACACCTAGAAGACCAAAATGTGAACAAATGTAAGAATACCAAGAAATGACAATAGGAGACTCTTTTCACAAACCCACCAAGAAAATGAAGCATAATCATATTGGGTATTAAATAAAACCCACAATTTGTTAAATCAAACAGCACTCTTTTCTGAATCTGAAACCACAAGTAAAAATGAACATGAGATTTGAGAGACAGAGAAAGAGCCACTATCAAGATAGCTGCAAGAGAAGTGTGAAAGAGAAGATCTTCTGGCCACCCCACGACATGAAGCACAATCTTTTCAGTTCTTCAGAAAAAAATTACCCAAAAGTCTACAAAACAGCACTTTTCAGCGGCCTTAATCCAGCCCAAGTTTCTGATGAGTTCAGCAGTAGAAGAGGCATTTCCTCATCCAAGTACCAACCCTAATTTCATCAGTACAAACCCCAAAGGGTTAAAGGCAAGACCTTCCCAATCAACAAAAGAACACTTTAAAGAGTTTAATAGGGTTAGCCTTATTTGCGGAAAGACTCTACCTTCTTTTCTCTTCTCCCCATTAGTAAAATTCAAGGGAAAAGCTTTAACAGGTAACACTCCACACCACACAGCTGCTCTTTTGACCTGGGAGCCATTTATAATTATTAGATTGTTTTCAGTGGTGGGGTGAGTTCACTCTTGAACCCCATTGAATTATCTCTTCCCTAGTTTTCAAATCACATTGGTGTTTGTTTCATCATTAAATAGCTCTGATGAGATCACTGGTCTTTTTTCAACCTCATCAACTCTTCATATGTGGCAGGTTTTGATTACTATTTTTAGAATATGTCCAATTTAGGCTTCAAAACATTTTTATTAGATGTTTCATGTTTAGTCCTCACATAATCACAGAGAAGACGAAAAATATTTTTCTTATGCTACAGAACCCAACCAATAACTTTGAAAAAGAAAAAGAATCTTTATGTTATATGGATCTTTCTATGATTTAGATCTAATGGTTCATCTCCACCACTGAAATGTAGAATTAAATGTCATCAGATACCCTTTTAAAGAACTTTCCTACTTCATTGAAGTCAGACAATTGAACAACCTTAAAAGATCTCATTTGATGACCCGATTTCCATCTCTCTCCATTTCAAAAATCTCATCATCAAATAACTTAGATAAATAAAAGAGCATGTGTTCCAACTTTTTCACATGGGTCCTATTTTTTGAGATACAAATCATAGTTTTGGATAAGATGATTGAGTTTTTTTTAATTTAATTAATAGTCTTAAATTCGAATTCTTAAAATATAATTATATTATATGATAAAATTTTATTATTTTTATGATCTTTTTCTACTCATATAAGATTTAGTCCGAATATAATATGATTTAAAAATATCTTCTTCTTCATTTTTATCATGTAAAGGGTTTCTGGCTTTCTGACGTTATCTCCAAATAATTCCCTGACTCACTGACCTTTCAGCAGTTCGCATTGATCTTTGGTCTTTCTCGTTTGAAAGTCAATTAGTGTCTAATAGCATTAATTATTTCATGACATTCAATCATCGATTCATCATCTTTTAGGGTGGTGCCTATCCTGGATGCAACACTTTATTTTTTATTTTCTTTTTATTTTTTTGTCCAATGACATTCTTGCACCTCAACATACATCCGTGGCGGTGTTGTGGCTAACTATACATAGATTTTTTTTTATATTTATTTATTTTTTATATTGTTGTAACTTGTTCCTATAAATATAGATGGACTCAATGAATTTATTTAGTAAGTAACCTCCAATACAAACAAGAAGAAAGAGTTAGGCTTCTGTTTGTTTTTTTGCCTTTTTATTTTTTTTTGAAAGCAATTTTGATTTTAGAATTTTGATTTGATTTTATTTGGCATGAATTTTCAAAATTTCTTCTAATAGAAAAAGTCAAAATCTTTAACCACAATATTTTGAATTCATCAATTTTATTTTGGCTAATTTTATATATTATATTTTAATTATATAAATATAATACTATTTGTTTAACAATGATAATAAATTTTTTATTATAATAATTTTATTTTTTTATTAAAATGTTAAGATATTATATATATATATATATATATATATATATATATATATATATATATATATATATATATATATTTTTCATTTTATCACAAGAATAAAGTTAAACAAATTGTTTTCTTTGATATAATTAAGATGTTAATTTTGGAAGATATAAAAACAAAACTACTTAATAATTAATAGAAATACGATATTAAGAAAATAAACAATTTCATACTTAATACTATTAAGCCTTATTCAATATTCAGTTAAATAAATGTTCTATTCAGCATTCAATTAAAAAAAAAAAACAAACACATTCTTATTCTCCTTAGTTTAGTGGTTGTTCTACATATAACTCATGTCTAGAATTCAAGCCTCGTATGTCCATTTTTAGGCTTTCCTAATGGGGGATATTAAAAAAAAGAAATTCAAAATTTGAACGGGGGCAATTTGTGTTGGACAAAATACATAAACATCAACACATGTACGCCGACGACATCGTTATACCAAATACGTAATAAAACCATAACCTCGTAATCATGCATACTAATCGTGCAGATCAACAAGCCAATATTGCGAAGATATACCCTAATCCATTGTAATTGGGACAATGTCGTGAAAAGCTCTCATCAAGTATGAGGTTAGTATTTGTCTTCTTGATCAGAAACCTGGCGAATGCATATCGCTCTCTCTCAATTCGCCAGCAGATAACGCTACACAGTTTTAAACCCGCAACTTCGCCAAATTATTTAATCGCTTCTTTAACGCGTAATATCACCCATCAAACAAATATCACATAGCGCTAAACAGTGGGAAATCCACACACAATTTCCATATTTTATAATTAATGAAACAATTATATAATTATTTCGCGAACCCTAATTCAACCTAATGTGATCACTAACTTTATCAAGCATCGGTCAGATGACAATCACGTTCAAAATTTAACACTCGCCGCCCCACTAAAAGCGAAATCTACGATCTCCCACTGGGCACAAGTGTTACCGAATATGTACATGATTGAATACTAAAGCTGGCGCAATATGATCGCTCAATCACAGAATACTTTAAACAATCTCATTCCATTAATTGTACTGTATCGGGATCAAAGCTACCTTTATTACATTCACAGAATTCAGACCTTCTTTGTCAACAAACAACACAATCAATGACATGCATCAAATATAGCAGCAGGGCTTGGAGATTACATAAAATGATCATAGTATGTCTATCTCCCAAAAGGTCCTCTTTATGACTCAAATGAGTCTAGTATCATATTTTCAAATACCACATGCTAAACAGTAGTAGAAAATCATGACATCACATCGTGAGTAGCTTTTAAACATAACATAAATGCATTAAATAATCATAGTACGTACGATATATAAAATGAAATAACTATAACAAGTGTCAATCACATAATTACACATAAAAACCAAATGAACTCCCACTATCTTCCTATATCATTCAGACTACACACCATCCGGAAAGCAACATGCTCATAAAGCACCCAGTGTGCTTGGTGAGTGTGGGATCCGCAATCATATGGAGTTCGTACTAATATGCTCAATCGACACTTGACCACTCGAACTCTTTCTTTTACAAACTAAACTTAATGTCACGTGCTTTAATGACAAAACCCGCTGTTTTTAGAATATAATCCTCGGCAGGCCTTTATTATCACGATTAATCCTAAGCTACTTGTCAATGCCTTCAATAATCCGTCCTGGATAAAGTTTCGCACCCACATTCCTTGATTAGATGCCCGGCTGTGCCATAAATCCGGCCCATGGTCAAGAGGCTACTAGTGTCCGTTTTGACACTTTCCATGAAATGAAATTTCCCTCTCGCCAACATGAAGATGTACCCCGAGGCTCCATTTCCCGCTATCTTGACATCTTGCAAAGTCTCGTGATCCGAGTACCTAATAATCTCCAGATGATCGCCTACATGAGCATACGATCCTTTGTCTTCCTCGAAGATATCTCATCACTGCTTAGTTGCTTTCCAAAGGATCCATACCAGATTACCGAGATATTCGTCACATTCCTCACACAATGTACGCTATATCCCACATAACACCAGTATGGCAGACTCCTTTCTATCGTACCTAATAAGGTAGTTCTCCATTTTTTCTCTCAAGGTCAATTTGGGGCATCACCTAAGTCGAATTTATTACCTTTGCCATGTGTGTCACCCGTGCATAATTTCAGTATATTAAACCTTTCAAGCACCTTATTGGATATAGAGACTCTTTGTGATAAGCCAAGAATACATCTCTGAATGCATCCCTATGGATTTGTATACCCAAACATATGATGTACCATCACCGGTCTTCATTTCAAAATGATCGATAAGAACCTTTTGGTGTCATGCACACCTACATCATTGCTTCATAGCGTAATGTCATCTACATGAGCACCACAATATGTCTGTTCCCACCAATTTAAGATATATGCACTGATCATCAGCATTCTCTTTGAAAACATATGAAGAAATCACTCTTATCAAATTTCATGTAACACGATACCGCTAACTATAAATGGACTTTGAGTTCATGATAATAGTTAACAACCTTAAAGCTCTCTCTCAAGCGTAATTCATGCATAGTTTCACTGTCATCCCATTGAAGGTGCCGGCTTTGATCAGCCCCATTTCTGGTGTGTACTCTAGATCACAATGAGCCATGCGCATGAGCACCAATGAGTCTTTCACAACCGCTTAAAAGTACCTTATAATCTATGCCTTCAGTAAAGCTCAGATTATGGTCTATATCTCTTGGATGCCTTTGAATCTCCATGGTTTCTGGAAGACCATCATAAACCACTGGTTTTGCCACCTCAGCACCGGACGAGATCCCAAACGCCGTTATCTTTCATGGATTCATTTCTGTATAGCCGCATCCACTTTTCAATCAGGCACTGGCTTGGTCATGGATTTGACACTTAGATCTCCTCCAACTCAGACAACTCATGCTCCCGGGCTGAAAGACTACAGTCATCCGAAATCGCCTTCTCCTTTCTTTCTAGCGGACCGCCTTAATGCACTTCAAGTCGAGGCCGCTGAGGTTCTTCCACTATTTTTGATGGTTCTCAAACTGTAGTGGAGCTCCAATTGTATTGAAGTTGCACAGAATGCCACTTCATTTAATTTCACAACAATTTGGCACAATAATAGGAATGGGTACCGACATCACCAATAGCTTCAATAGTAGTCAGGTCGAGCATTTACATACCCTCCTCAAAATGACTCCTGAACTCGAGTGCCCCACTTATCCAATAAACTTGGCATTACTCCTGCCTCAAGGACTACTTGAAGTATCATAAAACTTATACCCTTTAGACCTCTCGTATCCCACAAAATAACAAATAATACCAGCCCTTGAGTCCAGCTTCTTTCATCGGGCCTAAGGTCTTGCTTCAACTGACAACCCTGCACGGCATGCTCAATACCAGGTTTCTACCACCATAACTCCATACGTTTTGTTAACTGCACTGGGAAACTTCTATTGTTGAGTATATAAACCGGCGTCTTTAATGCTTCACCCCATAATGAATTAGGTAGAAGAATGATCAATCATACTTCTTACCATGTCTCATGAAGTTCTATCAAGGCTTCCTCGGGCCACACCATTTGACTTGTCTGCATGTATCGGTGGCACACGAAGATTCGGGAAGGTATTTTGGCAAAAGGCCTCGTCGTTGTTCACTGATCCATCATATCTACCGTAATATTCCCCTCCACTGGCCGATTCGACTACTTTTAATTTTTCTTGCCTACCGATTTTCAACGTCGACTTTGAAAATTTTGAACACTTCTAAGCCAGGCTCTTCATGTATTAGGGTACAAATAACTCATATCGTGGAGTAATCGCTCATAAATGTGATAAAGTATGTGTGCCCATTCCAAGAAGTCGTAGTGGAATGGTCCACATATAACCGTATGTATCAACTCTAAGACGCATTACAATCGATTCGCACCTCGCCTTTCTTTGTTAGCTATTTTCTTTAATGCACTCACATGTGTCAAAAATCGTATTAAGGCCGGCTGAATCAAGAATTCCTTATTATTAGCCTTTTCAATTCGTTGTTTGGAATATGTCCCATACGCTATGCCATAACATCGAGGATTTCTCATTATTTAATTGCGTTTGATCCAATAATGGTTGCATTCATTATTAAATTTGTATTGACTTGTATATTTAATTTATAGCTTATCAATTAGGACTACTGTCAAATTAACTTTTTGTAATTTTGAAAAGATTAAATGTTTCTATTTCCAAATGAACAAAGATGTTCATATTTGTCCAAACATGAACAGAATAAATTTCCTTGGTTTAAAACATTTGCATTCAAACAGCTTTTTCCAAAAATTAAAATAAACCAGAGTCTAACATGTTTCAAACAACCCTAATAGCTTGTACCAGCTTTGCCACTCGTATAGATGTATCTTTCACCATCAACGTATACGGCCCCTATGGCAAGCCCGAAAAGGTGACACCAGTGAGTAGTGGCTCCCGCATTCATCCACCATGTCACTTACTAAAGCCAAAATTAACTCTAACCAACAAAGTTAAGACATATCTTCTTTGCACGCCGCCAGGTACTGAGACACCTTTTGCAATATTCTTCAAGTTAGTTGCTGATAACCAACTCGCTTTGCCTCTATGCCCAGATGCTCCAAACATCAGAGGTTCTTTCCTTTAGTGGTCCTTCTTCTCTCTCTTCTTATTTTCCTGATCGTAAGAAGTGAATGCGATGAGCACTTTCATTTTCCTCTTTCAACTCCTCCTTCCCTTTCTAACACACCTGGGTGCAAGTAGTTCACAGTACTCACTTTTTCATTTTGAGGTTATAACTCACCAAGTGTGCTGCACAGATAGAAGAGAGTTCAAGGCCAATTGCACGACCATGCCTTCAGGCATTTCTAACTTTAGTGCCTTAAGCCTTGCAGCAAGGTTGCTCATCTCCGTATCGTACTCCTTATGCTCTTACTATTATGTCCTCATGCAGTTATTTTTTGATGTAATGGTACTAGTCTCAACTTTCTCATTAATGCAGACAACGATCAGAGACTTCTTTAAGGAAAGCTCACATCATTTTCTTCTCACATAACCCTTTATTGATCTTATTGTGAGCTTCATCATGCCTAGACTCATTACCTGCTAGACCTCTCCCATTTCCTCATATGCATTCTTTTGATCGTGAGTACTCTCGCTTGTCGAAATGTAGCACGCTTAACCTAAATACATGATCCAAGTCTAAGCACCCTAATACCAGGCCACTGCACTGTTCTTCCGAATTCTAAAAATTTGAGTTGTTGTTTAGGAATGCCACCGATATCAAGTGTTAGTGTATATAGTGTGATATCGAAATAAACATAAAATGCTTTACATTAATACACACGTATATATTAAAGCACAAAATATATATACACATGGGCCCTTTAATAAGATACTGCTAACAACATTGTATTAGTCTGACGTAAAATAATTGAAAACTGTGATTCTAATTATAAGCACCAATGTAGACAACTGGGCCAAACATTATGCCTTTCAATCGACATACGTTTGTAATGTTAAAAACTTTATTCTGCCTCACATTTAGATCTATTATTTACTCCATCCGCATGTAATAACATCCTTCACGACTACTAACATAGATATGTAAAGTCTTTATTTATTATAAAATTAATTTAATTAAATTAACAGAGGTTACTTTGGTAACATATTAATTTAAAAAATTAATTCTAAAATAAATAAACATATCACACTTCATCACATTAGCAAAATACCTTAGATGAGAATAAATCTCAATTTTGTTGACGGCTGAATGCCATCGGGCGACGTAGCGACCGCGGATCCATACGACGCGTCGCTCGATCGCCTCACCCGTACGCTTGACCGCCGATAAGCCAATCCACCGCGATAACTTCATTGCTCGGGCGCCCCCGGCTGGTCGATTCAAGCGGTTTTTTCTGCCTCTTTATAACAACTCTCGGCGCTAATTTTCTGGTAAATTTGGTTCCGAAATATATATATATATATATATATATATATATATATATATATATATTTCTAAAAATTTAGTTTAGGTATTTTAGCACCAAATATTAACTTATTAATCTAATGATCGCATGATCCGCTCATACCACTTGTTAGAATAAATACATGAAGAGAATAAACACATAGATGTGATTTTATTATCGCTTACACCAAATACGTAATAAAACCACATAACTTAGAATCATGATACCAATCAAAGATCAAATAAGTCAATAGAAGACACTCAATCCATTGCAATTAGACAATGCAAGAATGTAGCTTTCTCACTGCGCTGGTGCTGTGGTTATCTTCCTGACGAAACCTAAAGAATGACACGTTTCCTCTCTCACCTGGGTCGCAATAACGCGCCGTAGGTTTTAAACCCAGGGACCTCGCCAAATTATTTAATTGCCTCTTAATGTTACACCCATCAAACAACATTAAGGCCAAACAAAGGGAAACCACACATTAACTCCATATTTTATAATTAATGAAATAATTATATAATTATTTCGTGAACCCTAATCCAACCTTAATAAGATCACTAACTTTATCATATCGAATAAGATAAGACAATCATGTCCAAAATTTCTAACACTTGTCACCCCACCAAAGAAATCTAACAATTCTGGACCTTATTGAATCTCATTTTTTGCTTATTAAGATCTCAAATTTGAACTCTGATCTCACTTAATGCCTCACACCCTTAATCAAGTATGCTATCCCACACCTACATGGAAGGGCCAGATGAGTTTATGCGCAGTAAGACCTCATCTCATGAGCTAGCTTTTGGGATTGAGAAGACCTAAAATCACCTAACACTCCAGACAAAAGTCTGTGTTATTAATGTCTCTACCATCGGTAGAACCGGGGTTGCCGCTTCCTCCAACCCAAGGCCCAATGTGCGAGTGAGATTGCGTTTATCCCCATAACACCAAGGGCGGTTGGTGACAGTTTATGTCATGAGTAAAAACTTCATCTCACGAGCCTAGCTTTTGGGATTGAGAAAGCCTAAGATCACCTAACACCGGTATCGGGAGCTCAGTTATCAACAAGTCTGCCCATAGTAGAACTGCCATACTCCTCCGACCTGTGTGTCTCGATGTGAGGGGGGAGATTGTTGGGTTATCCCACATGGTTGTGAAAGGGGTTGGTGATAAGTTTATAAGTGTGAGGGAAAACCTCATCTCATGAGCCAACTTTTGGGATTAAGAAGACCCAAGATCACCTAACATTAACCACTTGAGTCATTCATCCATGCTTATATTAAAGATTTAGTAGCCACATTACAGTAAACTTTTTTGCTAAAATGACTTAATCAGATCACATTCGAAGTTTTATAACATACGATTACCACAACTCATCCCTATAAATTGTACACAAATTTTTTACATTCATCAATATATAGAAAACTATAATTTTCCATTCATGATTCATCACACAATTATAATCTTTTGCCTAGCTCCTTTGTTCATTCCCCCCCACAATTTGAGAGTTCTATTACATGTTGGTAGCTTCATCTAGACCTGCAATTCCTTCCAACATTTCGGTATGATCATACCTCCAACCATGGGAAAAGAATGGATCAAGAGAAAATCAACATTACATGTAGACTTCAATCTTTAGACATGCTCTGCAAATGTGATTCTTGTAGTGTTCATCAACCTTCATGCATCCAAAGCATAGAGTTTGAGCTTCACATATGAAAGTATCTGCATACCAATTAATCATAAATTCAGTTGCAAATCCCAAAAAAAAAAAAAGGTTAGCTTATTAATCAACATAGTTTGAGAAGAATATATATACTTAACCTCATAATGTTTTCAAATAGGCCATGAGAAGCAAGTCATATCTCTAGAACAATATCTGCAATCATAGAATACAGGTATCATCTATCAAACTTTCTGTGAATTTTTTGAAGATACTAATCAAAATGATAACAACTTACATTCAGAATCTGTCTTCACCCACTTACTTCCTTCTGTCACCTTCATGAATCCTAACTTCATTGTCAGATTTAGCATATGCCTATTCTCTAAGTACCTCATATTGTGACAATGTTGAACTGGAACTTGGGGATATATTTTCTGTGAAGCAGCAACCCTAGAATCTGCAGATACATAACATGAAGTGATAAAGAGATGTGTATGCTACCTGTTATACATGCATGGCGCATTGAGGTCATGTTTGATGATGATAAAGAGGATGTATCAATCATCATGTATGCATGATGTGATTGTGATAGGATAGTGAAGTATATATGATTACATACCTTGTCCATTTTTGACTCTTGAACTGATCTCTAACTGTGGTGGAGAAAAACCATTTCTACAGACAAACATCTTCTTAAGAAGAAACGACAATGATTTTTTCCCTATGGCACTCTTACTGTTATCCAGACAAACATCTTTCTCTCTACTGATAACCAGGCTGCTGCTACTCTGGAAATGATGACCATCTTTTTGTTTCAAATCATCAGTAGGTTCATCGCTATTTTCTGTATGGATATCGAGAATTTTATATGATGGAAGATGATAATTAATGTCTTGTTCTGGAGTTGAATCATGTCTCTGTTGAAACTTGCTTATGGAATAAATGACTTCAACTCGTCATGAAGTTCTCCCACTTTCTTTCAGGTGTAAGATCTTGTAGATGATCTTGAGAGAAGACTGTGTTCTCTGAAGACTCTGGCTCTCTGGATCTTCTTTCACATCATTTCTCCCCAATGTCCCAATTGCCAGAATCCCATGATCCCAGTCACTGAATTCTTCTTTTTGAGATTCTTGCTGATACCCTTTTCCCCAAGAAAAAGCATATCAGTTATTTAAGGGAAAACTAGTAGTTTAGAAACTTAATTTCAGTATCAATATATAGAAAAAGGCTTCTTTGACACAAAAAGGATTAGTACAAAAACTTGATCATTAAGTGCATGGTTTCAGACAGAGACTTCGAAGAGTACAAAACAACTTCAAAGAATGTTTCCTTAAGTACTTACAATTAGCTGAGATCGGGTTTCGTTTCTTGCTGCCATGTCTCCTAATAAGCCTGCTTTGCACCCAGTTTAGTATCTGCAATCAAAAATGTCATTCCCTTTGATAAACCATAAGAACATATCAGATTCTTTTTCATTCCATATAAATATATATATCAAGCTTCTTACCTTCATTTCATAAGATGGAATTGATTTCTCTTCAAAAACAGCTAGAGATAAGATAGAAATCTATTTCCTGAACACAGATCTCATAAGCCAGTGAAATCTGATCAGCTTGGTAAGTGTTAAATAGAGGTGGGGTTGGGAAATTCCACAGCCAAGCTAGTAGTTCCGATTGGTTCAAGTTCCTAAACACTGACTTTTGCCGCCTCTCTTTTATTCTCTTTTTATCTCTTTGGCATTAGTTTTTTTTTTTTTTGTTTCCAACTACTATATCCTATTCCCATTAATTTAATTAATTTCCTCCATTCTCAATCAATACAAATAAACAAATACATTATCTTTCATATTTCATTTATTAAAAAAAACCCACTTTACCTTAATCCTCGGGCATCTTCTAACCCACCCTTTTACATTCTAATTTTACCTTAATGCTCAATCCCTCTTCATGATTATATCAGTCTTTGTTAAGATATATATATGGAGGACTCGAACTCAATATTATAAAGACCTTTTCTCGAGAGTGTAGGTTCAACAGAAAAGCAAAACCATAGGTGACTGATGGGAAACTGTATATGCACCACTACAACCCTGAACCCGACAATGTTCGATGAAAAGTTGGATCGTTACAATATTACTTTGAAGTTCAAGCATCTTTCCTTCACTATAAAAGCACCACAGACAGGGTAATTTACTAATATACAGCTGGCTAACCGAGGACAGAAAATATAAGAAGGCACAGAGGGGGCTCTGCCTACCAAGGAGGAGTATAATAATAATAGGAACCCAGAAAGCATGGGGGCCTATGGACAAAAGGTGGGGAATACAATTAAAGCCCCTGTTCCCATGGGGATGTCTCTTACTTACCGAACCACCCAGCACCAACTGTATCTCACCACCGCCCCAATCAGCCACGCCCTCTTATATCCCATATCGGAAAGAGGAGAAACTTTTAAGTACTATATAAGTATGAACTCCTCTCAACTAAACGCATTGCCCGGAGCATGCTCTCGGCCTGCTGAGCATATCTATATACGGCCAGCCAAGAGAAATTATGATTTAAGGCAATCCTAGACTCGATGATGAGGTTTATTCCATTTGGCCTTGTAAGCGGTGTTTTTCTGTTTGGCCCTGTAAACTTATATAATACAACGCGACGACGATCGCACAGTGCGCTATCACATCCACACGGAGAGAGTGATAAACTTCCCGATACTATATAAAGATGTATTCCTCTCAACTTGGGCAGACGCGCTTTTGAAGTCGTGGAGGGCCTCGTGATCAAAACTAGTGACAATATCTACAATGCTGACCAGTCGCTACAAAATGGTGGCTGGGAGCCGATCTAACCCTATAGGGATTGCTCAATCGTTGCCCTATAATCTTGGCTGACACAAATGGTGACGCTGTCAGACGTGGTGGCCTGGTCACATCCCACATCGAATATGAGATAAACTTCCTAACACTATATAAGTATGAGCTCCTCTCAACATGGTTGACATGTTTTATAAGTCGCAGGGACCTATTGACTCGGCGCATAACATCACGGCCGACTCCGAGTCATTAAACAACCCCCTTTGGCAATCAAGCTCAATACGGCAGAGTCCAAACCCAAAAACCGGTTTTAGAGAAAAGTAACTTATCGTTTTGCCATCACTTACAATCTCACAACCCGATATGGCAGGTTTTTATTGCCTACTCTCGGTATAAAGATATCTCACACTTTTTTGATAACTTTACTCTAAACCTCTGGGCAAATCCTTTAGTTCTTCCCTATTATGCATCAACCTAATCTAAAGTATTAACGACAGCGCCAACCCCAATAAAAAACCCCAATCCAAAAAAGTGACTTTATATATGGGAGAACCTCTTAAGTTAAAACACCACCATACTTTCATACTCGACTCATACGTAAATCCTTTAAGATCTTTAAAACATACCAATATCCATGTTGATTAACTATGAAGAATTATAATTAAAGGTCCATTTCAAATTTGTGTATCTGATTAATAGTGTCACATCCCACATGAGGTAAGATAAGGTAAGGGAGAAAGTTCCTACATAAGAAGACTCCTCTTAATCTATTAGAACACTTCAAGGGGAAAATTATTACATGAGAATATACTTTTCTTTTTAACCACAATATTTTTAAAGTTAAAGACTCAAAACAAATAATATTTATATAATTAAATATTACAAATGATATGAAAACTGATTACCGAAAAGATAAGGGGTTAACAAGTGGGGGAGCTCCATGCCGGTGTGATCGGAAGCGAATCCCGGATGCGGGAAGGTCGTGAAATCCCAGCCCTGAATTCAAAGGCAATGTCATATGGAGTCTGTTCATCAACAGTACCATATCTTCATGGGACCAATTGCATAAATCACAGGCCCACGTGAAGATGTCCATGCCACGTGGATCCCTGCAAGTGGTCATCACAAGGTTACGAAGGCGAACCACGCGTCAAGATGACAACATCTTGATGACTCTCCATCCATCACCATCCCACCAACACGTGTGTCTCAAATGAAGGCAACCCATAGATTTTTCTTCTTATAGCTTTTATAAAAGCTACTAGCTCCTCCCCCATATGCCAGTAGGACTGTTCTTTCATCGGAAACTTCCATCAAACTTAAAATAAATATATTCTTATGGGCTGTTTTCTATCGAAGATGTAGCCACTTTAATTGTTTATCAACACCAGTATCCCACTCTAATAGGAGTTCATTTGATAATTAATCCCTGCATGAAGCTTGAAATGACATTGATCTCATTACATTAGTAGTACTGTATTTATATATATCAACAGTATCTTCTGTAAATTAACTCATGAAATCCTAACTCCATAATCATTCTCAGCTTGGGAGTTTCATTCTAAAACGTTTCTCCTACTCCATCACTGCATTTTTTGTGGTCCATGAAAATTAATTCTTATGTAACACTCACAGACTTTAAGCTCAATCTTTAAGAGGTAACATGATGTCTATATATGTACATGCATACACTTAACTGTCCACAGTCGGTACTATGCTGGGTGGTTCTTGGATAGGTTAGTCAGAACAAGATCTCACGGATTATAAATAAATAGATGAAAAAAAATGTGTGATAAACTATTAAACTAATATGTTTTAAAGTTACGAGAATCTAGCTATTAGACTTAATGCAAGGAAATTTTTGGAGAAGAGAACATATAACTTATAAAAATATTTATAACTGAATACACTCACTAACTTTTATTATTATGTTAGGATAAGAAGCATCCTCTTGAAGGTAGTAGGATTTAAAAAATAATTTGGTTTATTTAAGGATATTTCTGGATCTGGCACTGTTGAACACCATATGCATTGGGGTTGTTGAACCACAATCCTCGAGATGTAAGAAGGAATGGTGGGTCTCCTCCTACGAGAACACTCTTGAACCAACGCAACAAACAATTTGCTGAAACTTTTGAATAAGAATTGAGAGACCATGTGAGTTTTTGGGGGACAACAACTATCTTTTATGGGATTGAGAGGAGTCTTTGCCTCTATTTGGAAACACAGTACTAAGACTTTCCTAATGTGGAAAGTCTCTCACGTTTAGGAATTATAAAATAATCATCCTCAAAGCTTTTCAAATATATATATATATATATTGTTAGTGTTGGTGGCCCGAATTCATGAATCGAAAGATAAAGAAAGAAATATAGAGTCTAAAATAAGGGACTTGTCACATACCCGCTGACTTGTTGCAACAAGCACTTGCTTGCCACGATCAGAAAGCCCTTCATCAGTTACTCTCTTACTAACTTGTCACGGAAAGCACATGATTGCCGCAACAAGCTAACTCTTCATCGTCTACCCACTTATTGACTTGCCATGGCAAGCACATGCTTATCGTGACAAGCGGACACGTTTTGCTGCTTCTTTGCCGACTTTGCTTTGCTTATGAAAGTTAGGCCTTATATATATATATATATATATATATATATATATATATGTTTTTTGGGGTTTTTTTTTTCGTTTGTGAGATTTAGAGAGGCTAAGAACATTGTAACTCTCTCTTCTTCTTCTTCCCTTCTCTCCTCCTTGTACCATCTTTGATATAGTGGATTTATAGCTCATGTGCATGTGGTTTTTTTTCCCTATTTACTTTACGAAATTCCTGTGTTCTATCTATTTCTGCTCTTTGCTTTTGACCTTTACCATTATTTTCTAACAAACTGATATCATAGCCTTCATATTTGTTTTGCCCTAATAATGGCACCTATGAAGTACGATCTTTCGTTGTTTGATCGCAACACTAGGTTTTCTTTCGTTGTTGGATCGCAACACTAGGTTTTCTTTATGGCAGGTCAAAATGAGAGCTATACTTATGCAAATAGATTTGAAAGGGGTGGTTAGGTTCTTACAAAATGTCGTCTTCTTGGACATAAGAAGATAAAAAGAAATATGATAATAAGCATATGACTCAGATTCACCTTCATTTGTCGAATGACATTTTGCAAGATGTCTTGAAAGAGAAAAGCACCACTACGTTGTGGTTGAAGCTGGAGCAATTGTGTATGACGAAGAGTCTACCCAGCAATTTGCATCTTAAACAACGATTCTACTCTCATCGTTTAGCATAAGGTACGTTTGTGATTAATCATATTTCTACATTTAAAGAAATTGTTGCTGATTTGGAGACCACGGAGGTCAAATACGATGACGAGAATTTAGGGTTGATTTTTGTTGTGTTCATTGCCCTCCTTTTACCCTACTTTTAGAGATACTACTTTGTATAATCGTGATACTCTCACTTTGGAAGAGGTATATGAATCTCTGCTTTCGAAAGAAACCTTATAAGGATTAAGTTGATGAAGTTAAAAACATTGCATTTGGTATGACTTTGTAATGTGTAAAAACCAAAGGTCTTATTTCCAATTTTATGATGGATTAAATTAGAAATAAAAAATGAAAGGTCAAGAATCTTTACATATGATTATAATTATCCTTATTAATATAATCTCTTATTAATTTAATATCATGAGTCCTCCCAATGATATGTCTATAACCTGAATGTATCAATGATCCTCATATCCACAGACATGACCTATAAATTAGTCGCTGTCCCAATAAGAAAATTTGCTCATCACTTAATCATAAGAGAAGAGACTCTTAAGGAATTGAGGACTTCGGTGATACACCAAAGATCACAACCAATCACTAAGTTCACATAATATTTAAAGACTGTAAGATTCAACATATTTTCTAAACATCACATCATTATATCCATTTGTCATTTTAAGTTGATGATTTATAATAAATGATCTTTTTAAATGATTGTTTCCATCCCTAATATAGTTCTTTCTCTAACATCCATATCGTGCACTCTTGGGAAGTATACATATTATAGAAGGAAAATAATATAAAACATAGTAAGCGACAAATAATTAACAAAGCAAGTGATAAGAATTAACAAACAACTCCACAAACCTGATCGTGCAATCCTGAAACCTCAGCCAACAATGCCTCTTGCTCTCATAGTTCAAAGAAATTTTGAAACCCGACAAGAAACATTGATGTGAAACAAGACATCAACAACATGATTGAGTGATGAGGACACCTTTTAATTATTTTATAATTAAGAGTATTTAATGATAAGGACTCATGTTAATTATTTTAATTAATTAAGAGTATTTAATGATGAGGACACTTATTAATTATTTTAATTAATTAAGAGTATTTAATGATGAGGACACCTATTAATTATTTTAATTAATTAAGAGTCTTTATCTTTTAATTTTTTTTATTTGATTATTTATGATTAATTACTTTTTCTTGTACATAAAGTATTATAGTTTCCTTGTTTAGGTAGGATTATTGTTTAACAAGGATTTCTTTGAGCTTATATAAATACTTAGTCATTCTATCTTTGTAAGCAATTTTATTTTTATTCAATTATCAAAACCTAGTAAACTTTGCTAAATTTCTTTAAGATTGTGTTTATTGTTTCTTAATTGAGACTTTGCTTAGAAATTTGTTCGTTTGACGATCTTTGTGCGTTACACGCTGCCTTAGGTGGTATCAGAGCGGGAATTCACCTAATCCGATGGCCCAAGATGGTGATGGTAACCTTCCCTAAGACAAAGATCAGGGATTAACAGCTGTTTGGAGAGCAATCGAAGAACAAAGAACTTCAACACGCAATCTTGAGCAATAGTTGACATAAATCATTGGACAACTATGTGAATTGTTGCGAGGAGGTGTTCAAGGGAATATGAACAACTTATTGAATCAAGCCGAATGAGGTAACCTTGGTAGGCCAATAGTTGACCCAAATCCTCAAATACGTAGAAGACCTATTATTGATGATGATAGTGATGATGAGCTAAACTTTGGTGTCGATCCAATTAATCCATGTATGGGTAGATTTGAAAGGAACCAAAACTTTAATTACAATAGGCATGATGATGAGTTTAAGCTTAAGGTAGATATCCCTACTTTTAGTGGAGATCTTGACATAGAGAGATTTCTTGATTGGATTACTAAGTTGGATCGTTTCTTTGAGTATATGGAATTCCCTGAAGAAAGGAAAGTAAAGTTGGTCACTTTTCAATTGAAAGGAGGAGCTTCGGTTTGGTGGGAATGATTATGAGAAACTCGAATTAGGAAAGGAATAGGTGTTGTCTAGTCATGGAGGCGTATGAATCAAAATTTGAGGGGCAAATTTTTACCTCCTGACTATGAACAATACTTGTTCGAATCGTATCAACGATGTTCGCAAGGGACAAGGACCGTGAATGAGCACACCTTTGAATTTCTAAGATTAAGGCTGTAATCACTGTCATAAAGTGATAACTAATAAAAATATGTTATTTAGGTGTTTTCAAGGGCTGTCATTAGGTGATAAAATTGGAGTGCATATGGTTTTGATTGTGCAAGAGGCAAGGAACTTAGCTTTGAAGGTTGAATTGATGTATCAAGAAAATACCTGAACTGAAAATTATAGGCAATATGCTAGGCGTGAAAACAAATAAATAACGATCGAAGAGGCGCGCCTACAAGGTGCGCGAACCCGCTTAATCAACCGCCCACAAAACAATAACGGATCGATTAAAACTCCAATCGAGGCAACAATAAAGATAACAATACATATCCTTCTAAAAATAATAATAATAACTTGGCAAAGCATGGTCCTTCCAAGTGTTTTCGATGTAATGAACTCGGGCATAGATCTAATGAGTGTCCCAAGAGAAAGCCAATCAATGTTGTAGAAAGGGAGGAGGAAGAAACATGTGATAATGAGGTGCTTTGTGGACCTAGTGATGAGGTGTACCCATGTGTTGTAAGGAAACTTATGTTGTCACAAAAGCATGGAGATGATACACAATGCCAAAAGCTTTTTCGCACTAGATGTACCGTGAAGGGAATGAAACTTGAGTTGATTATTGATAGTGGCAGCCAAGTGAACATTATTGGTCGTAATGTATTTCAGAAATTGCAGCTGACCCTAGAAAAACACCCACATCTTTATACAATTGGGTGGATAAAAGAAGTAGATAACATTCAAGTGTAAGAACGTTGCAAGGTACCTTTCTCTATTGGCAAATATTCTGATGAGGTTTATTGTGATATTGTTGATATGGGTGCATGTAATCTTTTATTTGGGAGACCTTGGGAATTTGATGTTGATGCTACACATTCGGGTAGGAATAATACATATAAACTTGTGAAAGAGGGTATGTGTTATTGCCTATGGAAACGAAGCAAACCAAAGCTTCTAAAGTGGAGGGGCCGAACTTTCTTACTATAACGCATAAATTTAATGATTTTGTCAAAGAATGTAAAGAGAACTTTCTTATTATAACGCATAAATTTAATGATTTTGTCAAAGAATGTAATGATACCCATAGAGATTCATGTAATGATTGTAAAGGGGGGAAATATGAGTGAGTGAGTCAAAGTGAATAAAATTTCAATGGAAGTGCAAGAATTGTTGACTGAATTTCATGATGTTTTGGTTGATGATACACCAAATGAATTGCCTCCTTTGTGTGATATTCAACATCACATTGATTTGAGTCTTGGTTCTATCCTTCCTAATCTTCCCACTACAGGATGAGTCCTAAAGAGAATGAGATTTTGAGGGAGAAAGTGGAAAAATTGTTGAAGAAGGGACATATTCAAGCTAGTATGAGTCCTTGTGTTGTACTAGCATTATTGACACCAAAGAAAGATGGGGGTCGGAGAGTGTGCATTGACATGTGCATTGACAATCGAGCTATTAACAAGATTACCATTGGATACAAGTTTTCCATTCCTAGACTTAATGACATGCTAGATTAATTGAATGGATCGATGATCTTTACCAAAATCGATCTTCGAAGCGGGTATCATCAAATTCAAATCCGTCCTAGGGATGAATGGAAGACAGCGTTCAAGACGAGAGATGGATTGTATGAATGGTTAGTCACGCCCTTTGGATTAACCAATGCACCGAGCACATTCATGAGACTAATGAATAAGGTACTTTGTCCTTTCATTGGTAAATTCGTTATGATGTATTTTAATGACATTTTAATTTTTAGTAAGTCAGTTGATGAGCATATTGATCATATTCATGAGGTGCTGAATGTATTGAGGGAAAATAAACTATATGATAATTTGAAAAAATGTACTTTTATAATTGATAGTTTATTGTCCTTGGGTTTTGTTGTGAGTAAAGATACTAGGGGAGTATATGAGGGAAAAGTTGAGCTATTAGAGAGGCCTTACTTCCTAAGAATGTAAGGAGTTTTCATGGGTTACTACTTTCTAAAGGCGATTCATCAAGCATTTTAGTTCCATTGTTGCACCCATTACTGAATGCTTGAAGAAAGGTAAATTTCGGTAAGGTGATGAGCAAGAGAAAAGTTTCGTGTTGATTAAGGAAAAGCTATGTATTGTTCATGTTTTAGCATTGCCGAATTTTGACAAATTATTTGAAGTGGAATACGATGCAAGTGGAGTTGGTATAGGGGTTGTTTTGTCGCAAGAGAAGAGGCCAATTGCTTTCTTTAGTGAGAAATTGTGCGAAGCAAGAAGGAATTAGTCTACTTATGATAAAGAATGTTATGTGATTGTGAGAGCTTTAAAAGTGTGGGAACATTACCCGACTGCTAAAAAGTTTGTTATTTATATTGATCATCAAGCTCTTAAATACTTGAATAACCAAAAGCAACTGAAAAGTGATATGCAAATATGGAAGACCGGTAAATTCCACTTCGAAAAAGGGGCAAAACTGCACTCGACACAAAATTGTAAATTCGGTTAAAAATTCATAATTTATTCTCTAGATCTCGGATGATGAAACGAATTTCACCGTTGGAATCGTCTCGCGAAATCTAGCTAGCACGTAAAATTTCGTCAAATTCCGAGATACCAAAATTTACACGCGAGGCATAGCGCTTCGTGTGTCGAACGATTTTCGACACGAAGTCACACATATAACATGTACTAATACGCCATGTCAGATGAGTAGAGAATAATAAAACGAAGGCCGAGATAAGGTCAATGTCAAAACTGAGAATAGGGACATAATGGTTTTTAGTTTGATTTTAAGTCGATAATAAAAACAAAAATGGCTACAGTGTTCTTCTCCCAATTAAAGGCAAAGTGATGCAGTGGGCTGGACGGGTTTTTGGAGCAGCAGCCGAAAATGAGATTTTCTCGTAGAGAAACTTCTCTCTAAAATATCGCTACGATCCAACCGTCGCATAGCCTGACAAGAAGGAAAGCTGCTCTACGCGAGAGGCTCAAGGTAGTACCTGGTTTCCATGGCGTTTTGACAAACTCCTCGAGGCAGGGTTTCTCCCTACTGGGTTTTATTCCTTCTTAAGTACTTTGTCGATGTTTGAGTCAATGAGGCCGGTAAGGGGGGCCGTAGCTTTGACGGCCCCAAAACTAGGACCGAATTGTTGGAAATTTTTTTAAAATTTCTTACGCCTGCGACTGTCAGCTGTTATGGGGTGCTAAAGGTAAATTGCGAAATGAATTGTACAGATATGCATAAGGCCGGAAATGCCGTGAAACCTGTTCACTAAGTGAACCGCATGAATTGCATTTTCGAATATAACCAAGTGGGTTTCTACTATTCTCAAAACAAAGTGTTCTTTCAAAATAATTTTGTGAATTAATATGTTGGTCGAGTAATTCAAGTAGAATTGCTCGTGTATGATCATTAGCTCAAGTGAGCTAATTTTGATGTATAAAACGAGAATTTACATGACATGATTGTGTGAATTGAATTTTTGTAAATATATGCATGTTTATACATTTACATGTGAATTTAAATTGTAGATGGAATTGGCATACATGCATTCCATATGCACCGAACACCCTAAGACTATAGGAGGAGGCTGAGATGAGTCTAGAGAAATGGTTCTTGAGGGTTGTCTAAAAATGTTAATTATTGAGGTAGTCCAAATTAAAATATCAATCGTCGTGAGACGGCCCAACTGGATATTCATCGAAGGGTAGTCCTACAGCCCAAATAATATATCAATCGGTCTGAGACGCCCAATCTGATATATATACATCGGAGGGGCTGTCTGAACAATTAAAACAATAATTTCATACGAGGCTGAAGAGTGTGAGAGAGTCGGTGAGGACTCGAATCTGAGTTGGCGTCATGTAGACATTCAAGCAAAGATCATGCATTCGGGCTTGAATGCATGTTTATTTTGGAACATCAGACCGCACTTAGGTGGAGAGTAGCCCACTTAGCCATTCCACCATCGAGCATTAGCTCACCCCTGCCGAGGGATAGCTTAGTTTTACAAGTACGTGGAGTTGCAAGAGGGGACGGCTCGTCCTGGTGGATCGAGGATTAGAAAAAACCGAGTTATGACTTTCGTTGATGACATATACATGTATCAAATGTCTAATTTTAATATATGTATTGTATAAGAGTGAAAAATATTATAACTCTTGTAACTATTTGTATATAGTCGATCCATAGTTAGTATGTATTATGAGTATCGCTTAGGCCCAAGTGGTCGTATTACTCAAGTGTGATTGTATATATTGGATATATTGATCTATTGCACCGTTTGGGGACAAGTGTTTACTGGGGCAGAGCTCCCCCAGCACAAAGGAGACTCGCCTCGATTTTCGTGAGAAATGCTCTGTCACCCGACATTTACGAGTGTTTCCACGGATAGCGACTTGGTAGTCAACGGACCCTCGGGCCTCGGGGGGGCCACATGCGTGCCAGTGGTCATTTTTATTGATAAATTCCCATACAATATTGTTCATAAATCCGGTCAGCATAATAAAGTGGCAGACGCTTTGAGAAGACGTGTGGCCTTGATCAAGACTCTTAGTGTTGAGATTGTGAGGTTTGATTGTTTAAAGGATTTCAGCATGATGATGAGACCGGCGTAACTGGGCCAAATGCATGGATAATCAACCAATGTAAGATTTATATGTCAGGCATTACCTTATACCTCACTCTTCGTGAGCATGTTAATCGAGATTTGCATGGTGTGTGGCTCAGCTAGTTATCTTGGTCGAGACAAGATTATTGAAGTTGTCAACGGGTGGTATTATTGGCTAAAGCTAAGGCGAGATGTGACGACTATTGTTTCTAGATGTTATGTGTGTCAAATTGCCAAGGGTCAAACTCAAAATACTGGTCTTTACATACCTCTGCCTATTCCTAATGCTATTTGGGAGGATTTGTCAATGGATTTTGTATTAGGCTTAAAGAAGACTTAACGACAAATGGATTCAGTTTTTGTTGTGGTTGATAGATTCTCTAAGATGGCTCATTTTCTTCCATGTAAAAAGACTGTTGATGCATCATCGACGACCAAGTTATTCTTTCGAGAGGTTGTTCATTTACATGGTATGTCCAAGACGATTACTGATAGCGGATTCTAGATTTTCGAGTCACTTTGGATTACGGAGGCTATTTTATCTTTCTTGAATTTTAGCAGCACGGGCCATCCACACACCTGCATGGCCAACTAAGGCGTGGTGAATCGAATCCTAGGGCAAACTGATTCAAATGTGGCTTGTAGCGACAAGCCTAAGCAATGGACTTTGCCATAGCACATGCTAAATTGCATACAATAGTGCAATACATAGTCTCGGACAGGGTAGATTCTCGTCATTTTCATTGTTTATAAGGAAAGTCCCTAATCATGCTTTAGGACGGTGAAAGCCACCTAAGGTGCATGGTCTTAGTTTGTCAACTGAAAACTTGGTTAAACAAGTCCAATCTATTCAAGAGAATGTCAAGTTAAAGCTTCAAAAGTTCAATGAAAAGTACAAGATGGCGGCAGACAAGCATAGACGATTGAAGGTGTGAAGTTGGTGATGAAGTCATGATGTTCCTGATAAAAAAAGAATTACCGTTGGTCAACATAGTAAGCTTAAGCAAGAGAAGTATGGTCCTTTCAAGATTACAAAGAAGATCAATGACAATGTGTACATGGTGGATTTGTCTACTTCCATGAGTATTTTCAAGACTTTCAATGTTGCTGATATTTATCTCTATCGTCATGAAATAAAGCTTGAGTAACCTGATCGTAATTTGAGGTCGAATTCTTCAGAAGTAGATGTGAATGATGAGGACACATATTAATTATTTTAATTAATTAAGAGTCTTTAATAATAATGACTCATATTAATTATTTTAATTAATTAAGAGTCTTTAATGATGAGGACAATTTATTAATTATTTTAATTAAGAGTCTTTTAAAATATGAGAACACCTAGTAATTATTTTAATTAATTAATATTTTGTATCTTTTAATTGTTTTATTTGATTAATATGATTAATTACTTTTTCTTATACATCATGTATTCTAGTTTTTTTGTTTAACAAGGATTCCTTTGAGTCTCTATAAATACTTAGTCATTCTATCTTTGTAAGCAATAATCAAAACCTAGCAAACTTTGTTAAATCTCTTTGAGATTGTGATTATTGTTTAATTGAGAATTTGCTTGGAGATTTGTTCATTTGACAATCTTTGGCGTTTTCATTTGCATCATAGGGCCCACATCAAAAGCATTAGAAGATCAATGTACATTACAATTTTAGCTGCTCAATAAGTCTAATATTCTCCTAAGAAAATCGGGTTAATTCTAGGTTTTTGTCAATTTTTTTATTAAAGCAGCTGAACTTCTTCCAACAATGCGTTATTTTCCTCCATGAGATACCTGTCTCATAAATTGAGCCATCTGAAACCAATTCAAGCCATTTAATCTGAAAGTCGTTTAATCTTCTCTTCCCGTAACCTTAGCATCATCTTAGTGCCTTGAACATCCTTTTTTTTTTTTCTTTTTTTTTTGACAACTAAACACTTTAGTTACAATATAGTAAATTGTCTCCATTGTGACTTGAACCCGGAACCCCTCCACTCCATATGTCATACCTATTTAAACGTTGAACACTCTATCACATGAGCTAGGTGTGATAGGCTCCTCTTCCCTTTGATGAGCCTTAAAAGAAACCACAAATGTAATTTAATCTGACAACATGTCCTTGCTTGTGCTATTTTGTTCTTGACAAACCTCAAAAAAGTTCTCTCATTATTGATCCCAATATTCATTGACATTTACAACAAAAATTTAAATAAAAATTAAGCAATTAACTATAGCCAAACCTACTAAGCGACTCATGCATTAAATTTCAGCCTCTAACCTCTTGACTACCTTCTTTGTCATTTTATTTCTTCACAAGGGCACCAACTAAGGCTGCTTCCATGCACTTCATCTTTCACAAATATATATTATCTTTGTTTGTCAATAATAATTTCATACAACTTTAAGGCCCGGGACCAATAATTGCTCAAAAATGTGGACTCAGCTGTGGCCCTGGGCTAGATGCTCTACGAGTCCGTGGCGTGGGGCACTGTAGCCTCATGCGCCTAAAGGAAAGAAACGAAACCTCGGAGAAGCTAGGCGACAACATGTCAGGCAACACGCACATGGGGAAAGGCAAAGCCAGCAACCCTAGGGTTGAGGAGCCTTTTAGCGCTGGCAGTAATGGCGGCACTCCTTTGCTTGGGGGCTGGGGCGTGGCACTTGGAAGCAAAGCGTAGGTGTGGGAGAAAGTCTTCCTTATGGCCACAGAGGCAGCCGGGAAGCAAGTTTCTAATTGGTGTGCAACAAAGGATTCCTCGACGAGGAAGGACTCTAGTCCTAGTAGGATTATTGGGTTGCATAGAGTTCTTATCAATCGATTCCTAGTCCAAGAGAAGGAGTTGCATTTGACTTGCGGATTGAAGACTTAGAGTTAAGTAGGACTCTTAGTCATGTTATACTAGGATTGCAATGCGACTTTATAGAAAGGGCCTGCGTGCCCACTTGGTTAGACATTGTGAATTGGATCCACAGAGAGCATTAAGCATCCAGAGATGTGGGAGTCTTTGCAAAAGAGTCTTGTATTTTAGTAGCCAATAAAATACGAGTTGGGGAGAGTGCCATGTATGCCTTGTGTTTGAGAGACTAGTGAGGCATAGAGAAGGTTGGCCTAGCGGGTTCCTAGGCGCCGCACACAAGCCATAAGTTGGGCGTGTGACAGTTGGTATCAGAGCCACGGATGGCTACTGGGAGAATGACAATAGATGCACTACGTGAGCAAGTAGCAAGGATAGAAGCCGATATAGGCACGCAAGTGTCCAGGCTTGATGCGGAGATAGGCACAGTAGTTTGAGGTGAACACAACCCTTTCAACTCAGCTTGTTGAAGCCTTCTTGCTGCTTGGCTCGCAGCGAGAATCGATGGAGACTCGTGAGAAGGTCGTTGAAGAATGGATGGAGACACTCTATGACAAAATATGGGCCGCGTGAGGAGTTCGAGAGGCGAATGAGATCTGTCTTGAAGGTGAGGCCGTGTGCGAAGCGGCTTGATGGTCGCAGGCCCACCATCTGCCTCAGGATCGCTTCTATGAGTGTGAGTACACGAGCCCGAAGCCTTTTGGTGGTCTTGTATTCCATAGACTTGGAGAACTTCCTCTGGGACATGGAACAATACTTCATTACTACCCGAATACCTGTCGGTGAACAAGTAATGATAACCACCATGTATTTGACGGGGGATGCAAAGCTTTGGTGGAGGACCAGATCAAGCGACGTTGCTGCGGCTAGTCGACCAAAGATCGAGAGATGGGAGATCTTGAAGAAGGAGTTGAAGGACCAATTCCTTCCCACGAACATAGCGTGGATGGCGAGAGAGTCTCTAAAGAAGCTCAAGCAGACAAGCTCAGTTAGAGAGTATGTGAAGGAGTTTAGCTCATTGATTTTTTGACATCAAGGACATGTCCGAAGTCGACAAGCTATTCAACTTCATGTATGGGTTGTAAGGATGGGCTCAAACGGGCGAGAGGCAAGGTGTCGAGACTTGCCCTCGTGATAGCGCGGTGGTTGCCCTATTCGACTATGTTGCGACCTCTTCCCTACTCCTTCAAAGAGGAAAGGCCGGAAGCGAGAGTCGAACGGAGAGTAAATCAAAGGCCTCCGAATTGGAGGCAAGGTTTGAAGCGGCGGGATATGCGGGCAAGTGGGGAGAGAGGGACTTCCTCCTGTGAGCTACCGGGCCATCGGGATGCTACATCTGTGATGTGCCACATCGAGTAAAGACCTGAAGAAGGAGAAGCTCAGTGCAATCATAGCGGAGACGGGAGAAGCAATGGGGTGAGGTCGGTAAGAGCTAATCCTCTTCGTCACAATGAATGCCATTTTGGCGAGGCGACTCATAGGGGGCCCGTGTCGATTGAGTTCTTGGTGGGCGAAGAAAATTGTGGCATTGGTAGATAGTGGGGCGACCCATAATTTTGTATCAACAAAGGAGGCGATGATTAGTGCTCAAAGTGCTATTTTTTGAACCACATTTGTTAGGTTTTGAGTACTTTTTTGTGTACTAATCGGCGCAATTAACAATTGTCACATTAAGGTCCGACTATCTACTGCGTCGCATTTTATAGCAAATTTTGCAGTTTTACAAGCTATTTATGCTAAAATTGTTGAGTCGATCCAAGCCGCGAAGAACTTCGAGTCAAACTCGGCGTGTAGATCAGTAGAAGAAGAAAGAGCGAGAAAATGCGAAAGGAGTGGGCTGTAGGAAAAATTTCACAGCACGCAAAATTTTCGCGAGGTTGCACTTGTTCATCTATGAAATTTCCATCACAACAGCCATTCATGCCTCCTGCACACTGTTCACTTCTCACACATTGTTCCTGCTGCCCGTTTGAAGTTTTGCCTTTTTGATTTCTTCCCATTTTGTCCTTGTAACAGTTAATTGCTTTTGTTGATTTTGGTAATTTTGTTTGTCTTGGTGGCTATATAAGCCAATTGTACACACTGTAACAAGAGACTTTTTCCAGTGAATAAACTTTTGGTGCAAAGGGCTCCAGTTTTCCCGCTTTTCTTCTTCTCTCCCATTTTCTCTCATTTTCTTCCACTTTCTCAGCTGCCAAACACCCCTCGAGGATGACAACTCAAAGGGATGGTTGAAACAAAACCCTCCATCCTTGAAGATGAGGGCCACCGATACCCTATTTTGAGTAAATGGTGTTCTCATGTTTGTATGCATTATGAATTGTTTCAATAATATACGCTTCTGCAAATAGGCTTAAATCTCTTAAATATACCTTGATTAACCTGTATTTGACAAGCTTTTTGGATTCAGTGGATGCTTATTGCTAGATCCACTGATATCCGGTTAGTTGCCCTCTATTAGTTACTATAGGGTAGGTTTAAGAGGCGTGTTTTTCAGCATGCAGGAGCATTTATGCTCATTAAATGCCATTTTCCAAAAGGGAAAATTATAAGGTTTAGTTTTTAAAGCTAAATGAAGATCCGGTTCGGGAAATGACTATAGGTCACCCTCCCCAATGCGAGGAAAAGGACCCGAGAACTTCTCATTTACCGTACGACCTCAAACCCAGTAGCCCAATGCTTCAAGGAGTTCTTTTTCTTATTTCATTTCGTTTTATTTTCAGTTTCCAAACATTCACCTCCATTGTTTTTACAAACCCTAAATGCAAAGAGTGAAATTCACCATTTTGAATCACTTTTAAAATCATTTTTGTGAAGAAAACTCATCCACGAGGTTCTAACCTAAGAGCCACTATCTTTGTGGTAACTTTGTAGCGTAGTATTAGGAATCTAGGAGATAAATTTTTGTTGATTGGTACTGCTGCGCCCTGAATCGAATGGGCGGATTATCGGGATGTTGCCTTAGTCTTAGTGAGAGTGTTGAACTTGTGATCCTCATCACAAGTGTTGGTGGTCTGATCTCTTTTTGTAGCACTTTTATTTCCCCTAGCAGTTCATTGGGTGATTAAATTTTTACCTTTGTCGATTTAATTTCCTTTTTATTTATAACTAACAGTAACCCTTCTAGGTAGCCTTGCTTTTGTTTTGTGCTGTGTCTTGAGCTGTTTCCACAAAAGTTTATGCACCACTGGGATAGAAACATAGCCGAGGCGGGCCTAGAAGGATCCCGGTGCCCTCGAACAAGGCTTTGAAGTAAGCCTTAATAGTGGTCAAATGGAGCCTCCAGCACGAGGCAATGAGCCCAGCCCAGGGTGTGCGGGGAACCCCCAATGCCTACAGGTCAGTGAGGGACAATATACACCCACGAGGTGAGGATGCACCCTCATGCATTGTACCTCTCTAGGGATGTGGTTTGTCGGAGCCTTATCTGGTACTGCTCCCAACCTTCCATGGTATGGAAAATGAAAATCCATACACACACATCCAGGGATTTTGAGGAAGTTTGCGCGACTTTCAAGGAGGGACGCAGTGTATGGGTGCTGAGTTGAAAGCCTTCCTTAACCCTAAAGACAAGGCGAATTTGGCTTAATTCTCTAAGGCCAGAACTACTCGGGAATTGGCGAGCTATGACGAGTTTTTGAAGAAGTTCTTGATTGCACCGCAGGGACCCGATAGCTTGAAGAGGTAAATTTATACATTTGTAGCCCATGATAATGAGAAGTTCTACCAGTGTTGGGAGAGGTATATGGAGACCATCAGTGCCTATCCTCACCATGGCTTCGATACATGGATGCTGGTGAATCACTTCTATGATGGGATGTCCTACTATGGCAATTTGTTAGAAACCATGTGTGGAGGGACTTCTGAGTAGAATCTGAAGAAGCCATGGATTTTAAAGTTATGTAGTAGGGGCCTCTAAGGCATGCAGGGATGACTGACCACTGGGAAGCCCAGAAAGAATAGAGGCTGCATCAATTCAAGGGGAGACATGTACTCACTCCCAGAAGACATGGAATTGAAGGCGAAGCTATCTACCTTGGCTAGGAGGGTGGAAGAACTAGAAGGAAAAAGACTACATGAGGTCCAAGTAGTGACTGAAGTCCCTCTACAGGCCAAACTATGCTTCATCTGTCAATCAACTGAGCATGTGGGAGAGCAGTGTCCTACCATTCAAGCAGTAAGAGAGATGTTTTCTGATCGAGTGATTTTGTTGGTCAAGCAAACCACCACCCGATGCCGTCTGACCGATACATCTGACCCAATGGAGAAATCGTCACAATCTCTCTTGGAAGCCCGGACCTTCCCGGCTCATGTCCCCTTTGGTGCCGACAACGAGTGGTTCCCATCATTGACCACCACCAACCTCATCTCCTGTTGAGCAAGCTGTTGTAAATTTGAGCAAGGTGGTAGGTGAGTTTGTGGAAACAAGGAATCAATGTGTGATTATTGAGGAAGAGGTGATCTTTTGTGGAAAGCACCACTGAACAAAGATAGATGGGCTCCCAGTGACCTCAATCATAAAATAGATAATCGCGTATCCAATCACGGGATTACCAATCGCTGGAGTACGGAGGCGAGAAGGCCCTTCGAGACCTGACCCGATCTGAAGTGCATGAATTGAGCTATTCTAGTGAACCTGCCCCAAAAATGGATGAAGTAAAAATTTGTTATCACTGAGGAGTGAGTAAAGTGAGGCGACTAGTGTCCAAACTTGTTGAGAAGGCCAACCTGAGAAAAGGAAATGGAGTCGAGGATCAAATAATTATTAAGAAGATTCTATGAAGAAGAAGCATGCCTCCTCCCAGTTTCCTCGAGCTCTAAAAATGAAAAGGCCTCAGCGGTTGAAATTTTGGAGTGCTAAGGCGGTGAAGGTCGACATCCTTTGCTTAACATGATTAAACGAGGTCCCAACCTATGCTAAATTCTTAAAGACACATTACAGTTAAGAGAGAGGTTGAATGTTGTCAGAGGGCCTTCCTAACAGTGATGAGCTCACATCATTCAATCTGAAGACCCGGTGAAATACAAAGATCCAGGGTCCCCCACCATTTTAGTCAACATTGGAGGGACTTGCATAGATAAGGCACTGTTGGATTTGGGAGCCAGTGTCAACCTACTGCCATACTCAGTGTACAAGTAGTTAGGTTTGGGGGAGCTAAAGCCTACCAACATCACTCTATCCTTAGCTGATCGATCAGTAAAAATTCCTAAAGGTATAGTTGAGGATGTTTTGGTGAGTAGACAAATTTTATTATCAGGTGGACTTCGTAGTTCGATCACGGGCCGGTGCGCCCGAGAGAAGGGGGCACTAACCAAATGCCCATCATACTTGGGAGGCCGTTTTTGGCCACATCTAATGCCATAATCAATTGCCAGAATGGAGTCATGTAGCTTACCTTTGGCAATATGACTTTGGAGCTTAATATTTTCCACCTAAGTAGCAAGCCTGGAGTCGCGAGGAGGAGCGGGAGGCGGGAATGTCGGATAGGTATGCACGATTGGCCCGAGGTGTAGGAAAGTCGATTAACTGCGCAAACTGTAGGAGGAATTAATGAAGAACGGTGAAGCAATTAGTGAAGAATTAATTACATGCAATCACTCTCAACCTGCTGATTCCCCGACACCACTAGAAGGTAGAGTGCTTAAAAGCAGAGGGCGGCTACCATTTGCTGGCTCACCTCCACAGTGGACATGGAGGGACTTTTCCTCCTTGACCCTCCATGAACCAGAAGGGCTACTTGAATAGGAGTGGTTTTTGTAGTAACATAGAAGCCACTCCAATTTTTGTTAGACTTTTATTTTATTTTGATTTCTTTAAATTTTCTCTTTAGATTTTATTTAATTTTTAGTTAATCTTTGTTTTTAGCTTAATTTTCAATTTTATGCAATTTTTTTCTTATTTTTTTGTGTTATTTTGCGGTTTGTCAAATTTTAGGCTGCGAGTGGGAGGGAGTCTGAAGGAGCTGAAAATTTAGCAACACAAGAATTTTAGGAGGTCCTTGTAGCGCACTATTCATGTTTTATTATTTTTGTATATATATATTTCAAAAAAAAATTTCTTTGAAAATATATATAAAAAAAAAAAATTTCATGGTACCAATTTTCATTGCTGTCTCCACACCGTGCTTGATTTGTTTTGAGCATAACTTTTTCATCCAAACTCCGTTTTAGGAGTTTTTGGTATCGTTGGAAAGCTTAGAGAGTGTAGAATCCAAATATAGCTAGAAAAAACACTTTTGAAATTATTATGAAGGTGTAATTTTCAAAATACTCTAACTGGTCACTTTTTTTCCTCTCTTTTCTTCTTCTAACTTGTTTATTTGAAGCCCAAACATAGTGAATAAGGTGTCGATGGAAAGCTTGCAAAGTCTCCTATCCAACAACGAGTACATTTCATCAAGGAGGTAGCACTTCCTTCTCTAACTTTCCAATCCAAGCCCCATTGTGGACAATGTGACATTTGGTTGAGGGAGTTAGCGAAGGAAGTGACGACTATTATGTTTTGTTACTATTTTGAGCAAGCCTATTTGTATTGATGATGGTGGCTTGCTGGTTTTCCTTACAATGAAAGATTTGTTATACTATACAACTTACTTTTTCAATAAAAAAAATTTTCACCCATTTTTTTTTGTGTTTTGCTTAGCCTGCGATTTGAAAATTTGAAACATTGTCCAATTTTATTTATGTTAGATTGGTTCCATGCCTAATTGAGTGGATGATTAATTGAATCCTTGCTGCTTTTGACCCTTTTTCTTCCACCTCCACCTAACCACACACGTGCACATCGAGTTTAACAATAGGCCGAAACTACCTAACCTCACAGACACACCAAAACCTACCTAGTTTCATTGACTATCTTTAATAGGTTAAGGACCCCATGAAGGCGATGTGTCTTCCAAAGAAAAATAAAAGAAAAGAACAAGAAAAGAATAGAAAAAGCGCGCTTTGCCTTGAAACTCGAGCAGTCCGAGGGGGTATATGTGAAAGCTTTTTAAAGCCTGATTGCCACTGAGCCAACTGGTTGGGTCAGGCTTAGTGCTACTACATGGGTGGATGGGTGAGGTTTGCGAGTTGTAGTCTTTGGAGTTTGAAATCGTCGAAGTCAGGGTGACACGAAGAGTTAGTGGTCGAAAGATCGCCCCTTGACTTGGTGCTTTCAAGCCTTGGACGGGTTGAAGTCATTGGTAGATCCCGTTACATGGACTTTGGTGAAATTTAGGATTCTCGGCATTGCACCTTACAACACAAAAGAGTTGTGGAATAGAGTGGGTCTTAATCTGTTGGGTTGGTTAGTGTCCTGGGTGGCGCGTTAGCTTGGTTGGGAAAGTGCGAGTTTAGCAATTTATTGTTGAAGCCCGATCAAACAAGCACTTAGGTTGTGGTGGAAGTCTCGTTTGGATTCACGAGAGGCTCTTTTGATACTCAATTTTGTATGGTATTCATTCTCTCGAGATAGTTATTGGGCAAGGGTTTTAGTGATTCTCATTGAGGGTTAGACATTACTCATTCACAACCTTTTTGAAATATAATTTTTGTGAACATAATTTTGTTATTGTTTTGTATGCTCTTTCTTTCTTTCTTTCTTTCATTGCTAAGGGACTAGCAATGTGTGGGATGAAGTGTGATTAATTACTTTCAATCTTTATTTTGAACCTGTTTATTGCAAGTTTAGTACTTTTTGTGTACTAATCGGTATAATTAACAATTGGCACATTAAGGTCCATTGTACTATTAGTTGATTTTGGCAAATTTTGCAATTTTACAAGCTATTTATGCCAAATTTGTTAGTCGATCAAGCACGAAAAATCAAACTCGGCATTCTGCGGATCCCGGAGATCGAAGGAAGAAGGCGAAAATGCCAAGAAATTAGAAATTTGTAGGAAAAATTTGCTGACTGAAATTTTCGCGGTTACCTTGTTCATCATGCAAAATTTCCATCTTGTAGCACTATTCATGCCTCACGCTGCTACCACTTCTCACACAACTACATTCTGGCACGCCCGTTTGAAGTTTTGCCTTTTTGATTTCTTCCCATTTGTCCTTGTAATAGTTAATTGCTTTTGTTGATTTTGGTAATTTTGCTTGTACTTGGTAGCTGCTCTGGCTTCAATTGTACTGCTTGTAACAAGAGACTTTTTCAGTGAATAAACTTTTAGCCTTGAGGCTCCAGGGTTTCCGCTTTCTTCTTCTCTCATTTTCTCATTTCTTCCACTTTCTGGCTGCCAAACACCCCCCTTGAGGATGACAACTCAAGGGATGGTTAGCTAAGAACCTCCATCCTTGAAGAGGAGACTCACGAGTACCGAGTTTTGAGGTAAAATGATTGTTCTCTTGTATTTAATGCAAGCATTTATGGAGTATTTATAATATCTGCTTCTCACAATAGGCTTAAATCTCTTAAATATACCTTGATTAACTTTTGTGTTGACAGCTTTTGGATTAGTGAGATGTATTGCTAGATCCGCGATGTCAGGTTAGTTACCCTCTATTAGTTACTATAGGGTAGGTTTAAGAGTGTTCTCCTTTGTTTAGAGCATTTATGCTCATTAAATGCCTTTCAAAAGGGAAAATTATAGGGTTTAGTTTTAAAGCTAAATGAAAGGTCGGTTCGAAATGACTATAGGTCACCCTCCCCAACGCGAGGAAAAGAGTAGGAACCCTGTTTATCGTGCGACCTCAAGCCCGAGTAGCCCGATGCTTCAAGGAGTTCTTTTTCTTATTTTATTTTGTTTTATTTTCAGTTTCCAAACATTCACCTCCATTGTTTTTACAAAACCACAAATCAAGTGAAATTCACCATTTTGAATCACTGCAAATCATTTTATATGAAAACTCATCCCTGAGTTCAACCCTAAAGCCACTATACTGTAGTAGCTTTTCTACGGCAGTAGGAATCCTAGGAGATAAATTTTGTTGATTCTAGTACACCTACTCTACCACGAATCAGGCAGCCAGACTTGGATTGAAGCTCGCTAGGGATGACAGCAAGCTCAAGGCCGTGAATAGCTAAGCACAAGAGACGCATGGCATGGTAAAGAACATGGCAATTCAGATGGGAGATTGGAAAGGTACGATAGACTTCCTTAGCGTTCCTTTGGATGACTTTGATTTCATTTTAGGCAACGATTTCTTCCAGAGCGAGAGTAGCCTTGTTCTTAGCACTTGAATGATTTCTTAATTATGGATGAGAAGTAGTCATGCTTTGTGGCCGGCATCCGCAAGCCGCCTAAGAGACCTTCGTGGGAGAAGACCTTGTCTGCCCTACAACTTAAGAAAGGTATTAGGAAGGGTGAGTACACATATGTCGCGGCAATGATCGAGATCAAGCGGAGACCAATACGTTGGCGTAGCGCCCCCGACCGGCTTCCAGATGGGGTGTCAAGCGAGTGTCACACTTCCGGAATTGGGACTCTTCAACCTTTTTCTTTCAGGCGACACTTGTACTGTTTTCTCATTCATATGCACAATTTACGCAATAATAAAAAAATTCTTTTACATATACATTATACATACCACCATAATGGTATTCATGTTCTATACACTGAGTCCCATTACTTCTCAATATACAAAGCTTATACCTATTCAAAAAATACAGAGATTGCGGAAGCAGTGCGGTGAGCACCTATCTCTGAGCTAGCCTGCTCTGCTGATGTGGGATGTCATGTCCTCTATCCTTGTCTTTTGCTTACATGCCTACGGATTAGAAACCGGAGTGCTAAGCACTATAGCTTAGTGGGAAACATATCTGAGGGCGACCCGATAACTATGATCGTCTCAACAAATACACTTATCTTATCATTTTCATATAACGTACACTTCTATCATGTGACGTTTGACATATAACCTTTCATATCATTTATTTCTTATTCTAGTACTTATCATTTGATCTATTCTCTTTCTAATGGTTCATATTACATATCCTATTATGTGTATGTCATATTCGTATACATATATTACTTTCATGGTTATATACTATACCAGTTGTTATGTTCTATTTTCATGTACTGTTATCATATCTTTGTATTCAATATGCTTGTTCATGTACTATTTTCATATATTGTTTTCTGTTATACTTTTTCATATTACTTTCCCTTTCATATGCTTGTATTCATATTACTTTTAGGTATGCTTGTACTTTGGCCACTTTCCATATCTTTGTATTCATATTAACTTTTCATATCATTTTACATTCTTATACATTTTTATATATATCATGTCAGATCGTATAATCTCATGTTACAGAACTTATCATCACATAGCAGTGCTATGCTTCTCAGATCATATAATATCTTCTCACATGTCATATGCAAATAATTTGTTTTATGTTTCATGTCTGCATAAACCTTAGAAGTGGATAAAGGAAACTATAAGGGCCGGCGGCTGTACTCAACGTGCGCTGATGAGTACATAAGAGGCAGAAGGCGACTGTTATCGTGTGCGAGACAATGACCATCTATAAGGGCCCGAAGCGTTATCATTATGAGACAATGACCGTCCCATAAAGGGCTCGAAAGCGTAATGACCCAAAGCGGGGCCAAGTGATCAGTATCTTTGTGAGACTTATTTTCCTAATAGGCATGCCAATCTATCCCACTCTACCGGGTTCATGAGCCAATCCATTTTATTACATTTTACCGTACATATCTCATACTACATGAATAACTATTGTTATCATGTATGCGTGAAATATACACTATTATTTATTTCGTGCGTAATACCTTCGCATATTCTTAACCGTCTTGTTGTTCTCATATTTCTTTACAATACGTATATTCATATCTTTTTCTATCATTTAGTTTTGTCTTCGTATCATATATGTAATCCTATCATATATCATGAATGCATCTATGCACTCTTATATTCATATATTCATATATATATCTTTATCTATTCATATCCCTTTATATCATTTATGCATCATATCCTTTATGCGTTTTCTATCATGATTAGGCTATTCATGCTATATTTATATCATGTATGCTTTACTCATTCATGTGTTCCTATCATGTTCCATCTATTCGTTTATGTATGACAATCCTTATATTCATATCATATACTCTTATATTCATATCATGTCCTCTACTTGTAACATCTTATATCTTGTTAACTTATATTTTTAAGTATGCTTTGTCGGTTTATATTATCTTATGACTATCTGCTATCGTTCTGCATCTTTATGTTTTCTTGTTTTTATCGGTAATCCTATCTCAGGTAAGATGCGAGCGAGAGACTCTTCACTTTGATACACGTAGGTACTTCTTATCTATACTCCTTTGCATATCAAATCTACATATATTGCTATTTCTTGTTCATATCTACATCATTTCTTTATGTGTACATTACAATTGTTCCTTGATGATTCGTTATCGATTTGTAATTCAGAGTACTTTGGGGAATATAGGATATTTTTGAGTGTTGATAACATGTGATTTGGTCTAGGCTGATGAAACTTTCATGGATCAAGAATACCATGCAGGTCTATGAATGGGTTGTTGCAATTACCCGCGGAAGGAATCTCAACACTTTTAGAACACCTCTAATTTTGTAACGACAACTGTTTATCATTTCAGGTGCTCATGGAATCATGTGTATGACTTATGGATGTTCTATTGGATCTGAAACTTGCTGCGGATTCAGAAGACCTTTGAAGGATGCTCTTTTGGAAGATTTGTGATTATGATATGAAGAAAGTCATGGCTTTTCGCTGGCGCAGCGTGCGCACCGTGGCCTGTATTTCTCGTTTTCTGGGACTTATTATGTTCGCTCAATATTATATTCGGAAGCTATATATGGATGGATTTCTGGGCTCTGGGACTTTTTCATGGGATCATGAGAACATGAACAGGGATCTGTTTTGAAGAGTTGTACGAATTTGACGTGGAGAAGAAAGTCACGACGACTGCGAGCCATATCGCCGGCGCGCAGCTACTGTCTTTTTAGTCCATTTCAGACTTATTATAAGCTCTGATATTGTATCAAGCTATATGGCGGATGGATTCTAGACTCAAAGGTATTTCATGGGATTCTGACCTTGAAAACGGATCCTAACAGAGGTTATATAAGATTGCTTTTCTGAACAGGACGGAAGAAAATCTTAGTGTGGTTTTATAATAAGCGACGACTGTCTTATCATTTTGGTTTGTTATGACTCAAATATTGTGTCAATGTAAAACCATATTCTTGAAAACCATCTAATCACTTCAAAGATGAAAGGATAAACGGGTTTCTTATGATTTGTTCCCGATGCCCTCAGGAGGTTCCATACGCTTTGCAGACGACTCCTCCCACTGCTGCGCTGGACCTGTTTCTGGAGGGTTTTTGCGCGAAGGTCACTGAGGTACCTGCTCACCTGCCCGGTTTTCCGGTTTGTCGCTCTCTTTCTTAACATGCTGAAGGCTTCATGATACTATCTTTGTCGCGTTCGTGTTTCGAGTCTTATGTTCATGTTCATTGTTTGTACTATTCATGTAACGTTTCTCTGGTTAACGTCTTTGGGATGATTGCTGCTGTGTGTTCGTCGTTCTGATGTTATTCTTGTCCCTCCATGAACCTATTTTACTTAGAAATTGGAATCATTCCAATTGGATCATCCAAACTAAAGTTATGGCATTTTCATGCCAAACTAGTCAATTTACCGATTTTACACTAGGGACAGTTTGTAGTACTCATATTTCAGAGGTCTTAACTCATACTTGACACTGGTTCTTTGTATTAATTTGAAGCTAAGGTGCTAAGGGTTCTTCTCCAGCTGGAATCACCGTCAGACACGGGGCTTCCGAGATATGTCCTAAACAACCAGGACCTACGCTATGATCAAAGCTGACGAAATTTGTGAACATAGCCCCTCTTTGATTGAATTTTTGGGCTATAGAGTCATAATTCGAAGATAGCTATTTCGAATTGGTTTAGTCTCCTAGCAGTCCTAGTTTAACCAAAAACTTGAATCCTCCAATCGGATAAAAAAATGACCAAGTTATGGCCGAATCTGACGGCCGGTCAAAGCAACAGAACACTTCCCCGGAATGTGTTTTTCTTAGTTTCCATATAGTTCGCTACAATCCACTCGATACTCAATATACACATCAAAACCACTCATATTTATCTTGTAGTTGTGGTTTAGAACTTCATATACCCAAACCCTAGGTGAAAGTCAAGAACCCATACCAAAGTCCACCATTCTTATACAAAAACCTTATAATTAAGAGATTCCATGCTTATATTAACCAAGCTAGGATTTTCAACTCAATTTCATTCAAACCTAAAGTTAGGATCAATTCCAAACTAAACCCTAGGTTTAGAACCCATAAAAATCTCTACCAAAGTCCAAAATACACATGATTCCATATTCAAAGTCAAAACTCATAGAAATCCTTACAAAACCATAGAATTCCATACAAATTTATACCAAGTTCCATACAAGTCTAGACAAAATGGAATCCATACTTTTTCCAAAAATAAAACTAGACTTCCATACCAAAAATCATAAGAAATCCATACCATAAATCCATACATTTCTTCTTGGCTCCTCCTCTTCCTCTTCTTCTTCTTATCTTCCTTGTTCTTCTCCTTCTCACTCTCTTCTACCGTTTTGCTCTCTTTCACCAAAGACGAAAAGATATTTTGGCTTTGATCTAAATCACTGTTATGGATTTTCTTTCCTTTATTTGCTCGTGGTCCCTCATCTTCATGTTATTTGTACTTCAAGTTCCCATTTTACGTTTTGGTCCTTCCTATTCTTTCTAATTTCTATTCCATCTTTCTCAAATTCCATAATTGCATATAAACTTATTACTATGCCTCTCTCATATCCTCAAGTGGTAAATGACCACTTTACCCTTGTCTCTAATATAATTTTCGGGTCTCTCGTTTTATTTCCCAAAAATTCCTATTTAGCTTTTAATATACCATAACCATGTCTGAAAACTGCTAGGGTGTTTTTCGGGGTGTTACAACTCTCCCCTCCTTATAAGAATTTCGTCCTCGAAATTCATACTATGCGCTTTGTCTGTTCTAGGTCACATCCTTTCTTTTCATATCTTTTACATATGACCTTTCTTATACTTTCTTTTCTTCATTCTATTCTGAGATAGTATTTCTTATGCTATCATTTGAGGATCTATTCCATATGTCATGTTTATGTCATTCATTTATAATCTATATCTGAGCGGGAGGACATCCACATAAGAGGTAACATAGCTAATACGTATGCATTGCTCTTTTCTCTATCTTATACTCTATCTAGACTTGCCTAGACATAGACATTTCCAGAAACGCCTAAACCTTTGCTCACGATACCACAAAGCATGGCCCCATTTCGGCATAGAGGTGTCGAGTGAGGGTCATTTTCCTTCACGTATAAACTTTAAGCTAGTTCATTCATATAATGTTAAACAATTAGCAGTATTATATTAATAACGTGAGAAATACAAAATATATATATACAAGCTCATATAGTGTTCAACATTTACAATATTTACATTGGTTTACAAAATTTCATATACAAAATAGACCTAAAGGTCTTCCAGTGGGCACCTATTGATGTGTGGCCTTTGACTGTTGATGTGGATTGCCTTGTCCTCTGGTTTCCTCTTCTCTTCTCTCTCTCTCCAAGACCAAAATGAGATATTTATTTTGGTCTTATCCCTTTTTATTTCACTTTCCAGTCAAAGGAGAAGCACTCCCTCTTAGCACTAACCACACTTGTCTCTTCCTGATTTTCATCCTTATTTCATTCTAATATCTTTTCTTTTATTCTTCTTTGGTCTCACATTTCTACAATCTCTTGATTTAACTTATGCATATTTCTACTTTGGCATATGAACTTATTAACTTATGACCCTTAGGTCCTGTATTGGTAACTTAGTAATTTACCCTTAACTATTGTATTAATTCCACGTTCTTGCTTATTTTATTTATCTTTATTTTATTCCGGACAAATATACTATTACTTTTATTATACCCTAAACATGTTATCAAACCGTTAGGGTATAATTTGGGGTGTTACAGAGGCACTAGATGCCATTGCCCCCATACCGAGCAGATTTGTAGATGTGATGCCTCCAGAGTTGCCTAAGAAGTTGCCACCGAGAAGGCAGACGAGTCATCAGATTGAGCTCGTGCTAGGATCGAGAACCCCTGCCCAAGCTCCTTATCGGATGACTCCACCAGAGTTGACAGAGTTTCTAAACAAATTGACGGAGTTGATGGATGCGGGCTTGGTCAAGCCCTCCAAAGCACCATATGGAGCGCCGATGTTGTTTCAGAAGAAGCAGGATGGAACGCTTCGAATGTGTGTGGACTACCGAGCACTGAATAAAGTCGCGATCAAGAACAAGTATCTGATACCTTTGGCGGAAGAATTGTTTAATCAATTGAGCAAGGCTGAGTACTTCACCAAGCTAGACTTGCGATCGGAATATTGGCAAGTGCGCATGGCTAAAGGAGACAAGGTCAAGACTACATGTGTGAAGCGGTATGGAAGCTTCAAGTTTTTAGTAATGCCTTTCGGATTGACTAATGCTCCTGCAACATTTTATAACCTCATGAATGATGTCGTCGGCTTCACGGACTCCATTATTGGTGAGTATCGCAAACGATATTATGATCTACGGCAGACACTAGAAGATCCGTGGTGCACATTGAGAAGGTGGGTACACGATGGCGAAATTAGAATATGATTTGTATGTCAAGAAGAAGTGTGAGTTTGCTCAGACCGAGATTGATTTTAAGGTCACTTGATTTCCAAAGTCCAAATTCGGATGGATGGTGCGAGAAGGTACAGCGTGATCGAGATTGGCCAACTCCGACCAAGGTGACAGAACTTCGATCGTTCCTCGGCTTAGAAAACTACTACAAGAGACTTATCCTAGGCTATTCCAAGATAGTCTATTCTCTCACGGACCTTTTGAAGAAAGAGAGGAAGTAGGAATACGTCTTTGAAGTGCCAAGGCGCCTTCCAGCTTAGGATGCAATCGCCTCGAGCCGAGTTTTGAGGCGCTGGGCTTGGAGTTGCCATTTGAAGTGCATATGAACGCGTCGGACAAGGCCCTAGGTGGTGTGTTGGTGCAAAAGGGGCATCCGGTAGAATTCGAGAGTCGGAAGTTAAATGTAGCAAAGAAAAGGTATAGCTCCCATGAGAAAGAGATGACTACAGTCATCCATTGCCTAGAGACTTGGAATAACTACTTGATGGGAACGCAGTTCGTAGTAATGACTTACAATGTAGCCAATACCTTCTTCAAGACTCAGAAGAAGCTTACTGCCAAACAAGCTCGATGGCAAGAGTTCTTGGCCGACTTCCACTTCGTGTGGGTGCACAAGTCGGGTCGACACAACCAAGTGGCAGATGCGTTTAGTAGGAAGGAAGTTGCAGGCTATGTGGGATTGTTGAGTCTAGTTGTGGCAGACTTCAAAGAGCGAGTTAGACTTGAAGCTCCATAAGCCTCGACATATCAAAAGCTAGTGAAGCAGGTGAAGAGTGGCACCACGAGGGGATACTGGCTAGAGAATGAGTTGCTTTACTTCACGGGAGGAAAGTTGTATGTGCCTTCAAGCAAGCTAAGGCGTGAGTTGCTGAAGGAAACACATGATACAAAGTGGGCTGGTCACCCAGGAGAAGAGAGAACTTTGGCATTGCTGGCCGGTCTTTTCATTGGCCTAAGATGAAGGAAGACGTGCAAGCATATGTCAAGACATGCCATGTTTGTCAAGTTGACAAGATTGAGCGGAAGAAGGAAGCAGGTTTGTTACATCCCTGCCCATTCTAGAAAGACCATGGCAATGTGTATCGATGGACTTCATCATTGGGTTTCCGAAAGTTGAGGGCTTCGGATCAGTTCTGGTAGTGGTAGACAGGTTCTCTAAGTATGTTGTCTTCATACCAGCCCCGAGTGAGTGTCCAGCTGAAGAAGCAGTGCTCATCTTCTTCAGCAATGTTGTGAAACATTTTGGGATGCTTGAGGACATTATGAGCGATTGAGATACGCGGTTCACAGGTGGGTTTTGGGTTGAGCTGTTCAGGATATGGGGTATGGAGTGCAAGTTCTCTACTGCAAATCATCCTCAGACTAATGGTCAGACGGAGAGAGTGAATCAGATGCTAGAGGGGTACTTTCGCCACTATGTGACAGCTTCTCAAAAGAATTGGTTGGAACTTCTAGAGCATGTGCTGTTGTCTTACAATCTATAATGAAGTTCAGCCACGGGAATGAGCCCTTTTGAGGTAGCGATCAAGGTTCGACCTATGCATCATGGGCGTGCGGTTATTGAGCAACTTAGGCTGACATAGGCCAGTTGCATATAAGTTTAAAATTCTATGCATGATTTGCCCAGTGAAGCCGGGGCGACCTCGAAGGCAAGTAGACGCATGAAGAAATATGCGGACAAAGGTAGGAGACCTTTGGAATTTGAGGAAGGGGAGAAGGTTCTGTTGAAGCTAACTCCTTAGATCTGGAAGAAGATCATAAATAAGCAGTTTCAAAGAGACTTGATCTCGAAGTACGATGGCCCCTTTGAAGTTGTGAAGCGTATTGGGAACATGGCCTACAAGCTGAAGCTACCCGAGATGTTGAAGCTTCACCCGACATTCCATGTAAGCTTCTTGAAGCCTTATCATCATGATCCTAGTCCGGACAGAGTGCAAGCAAAGCGGAACCCGCCTATGGTTAAGGTCGAGTTCGGCAAAGAGATTGCAAGCATCATGCAGGATTAGAAGATGGGCAACTAGAAGAACAAGTGAACCGAGTACTTAATTCATTGGAAGGGGACGCTCGTTTGTGAAGCAAGTTAGGAGAAGGGTGCTACTTTGTGGCAGTTTGAAGACCAAATCCTTGAGTATGCGTTGTCGAAATCAACGAGGGCGCGACCTTCTCCTGAGTGGGAGAGGTTTATCGACACCTCGAGCTAGATAACGAGTCCGTGCGGCGTAGAGGGCAACGCCTTGGCCCATGCCCGCCTAAGGAACAGCGAGAGCAAGGAAAATCAAGGCTCGGCCGGCCCAGTATCGTGGACGAGCACGCATGGAAGGAAGGCGGGCCAAGCTGACCTGGTTGGGATGTGCGGCGGCGTCGTGGCACTCACGGCAGAGGGGCCTAGGGGCGTGGCACTTGAAGCAGCGGAGTCGGTGTGGGAGAAGCACCGCTTTATATGGGCCGCGAGGCCTTGGGGCGATAAGTTCTTAATTGGTGTGCAACAAGGATTCCTACGGCATTAGGAGTCCTAAGCAGGAAGGACTCCTAGTCCTAGTAGGATTCGTGGGGCTATGCATAGGAGTTCTAATCAGTCCAGACTCCTAGTTTGGGAAGGATTACGTTGGCTTGCAGATTGAAGACTTAGAGTTAGAGTAGGACTCTTAGTTAGATTTGTATAGGGTATAGCAATGCGGCCTATATAAAGTGCAACGTGCCCACTTGGTTAGACATTGTGAATTGGATCCACAGAGAGCATTGAGCATCCCGAGATGTGGGATCCTTTGCAAAAGAGTCTTGTATTTTAGTAACTAATAAAATATGAGTTGGGGAGAGTGCTCCATACGCCTTGTGTTTGAGAGACTAGTGAGGCATAGAAAAGGGTGGCCTAGCGGGTTCCTAGGCGCTGCACACGAGCCAAAAGTTGGGCGTGTGACAACTACCTTATTATTTTGGGCCTTTCTTGTGTTATTAATGTTGATCATGATCTTCTCTTCCAAAGAATAATATCCTCCAGAAAAAATGATAAGATCCAGATTCTCCAAAACTTGTGGGACGATATGACAAAGGCCTTGAATTGTTATGATGGTTCATCAAAAAGGATAACTAGCCATGTTTTATTTTGGTAAATGTTTAATCCTATTAACTTATATGTTTTCAATACAAAACTCATAAAACTCTGGGACTCATCCTCACCTTTAACTCATGTATTTGCCTTTGCAATGTCTTTACATCCCCTAAAGCTTCTTCATTCACTTTAGCCTATAAAAGTGGGCAAACACTCAGCATATCATAGGTCAACAAGGAATGAAAGTATGTACAAGTTTAAAGTGAGTACATTGTTTTGAATAAGTTTGGCACCCTAGGTAAACTTTAGAGAGCTTAGTGTTTCACTAGCAGAGCTGCAAGGTAAAATATTTTTAAAAACAAGTAAATAAAACAAAACACAAGCCATAAAAGATTTATAATTTTCCATAACCAAATAAATGGTAACCAACCAAGTAGATGGGCTAACATTGGCAATAATAGTTGTTTTTTAGTTTCCACCCAGAGAATCCTACATATAGAATTATATAAAATGTAACCTTTTGGTTATGGAGCTACTTTATCTAACCTGAAGTAGAAATGTGAGTCTAGAATCTCTATTTGAAACATGTCTATGTTTCCCATGTGCTAGATCCACCAGAGACATTTTCATCAAACTATGTGAAAAAAACAAGATAATGTGTTAAAATAATAGATACACTTTGTTAGTTAACATTATTGCATGAATAAAGTCAAATTTTCAAGGACTCACAAACCACGTGTGTAAACATTCAATGTGAATTTGGATGTCCCACAAAAATTAAATGGCCCTTAGTCTTTTGCACTGCATCAAGTAAAAAATCTAACATTCTATGCAAAAAGTGGTAAAATTAATGTGGGCAAAATCATGATGGTGGAACATGCATTTTCCTATGAAGGGTACAAGTTTACTACAAGCTTGAAGGAAAGTTTTATTGTGTGCTTGAAGTGAAGTGTTGGATTCAAGCGCAAAGGGTGTAGGGGAAGTGCACTAGGATACAAGTTTATTTTATTTCTGTAATACTTTATCATTTTAGGTTTCTTAGTGAAATATAGTAATTTCTCCAGCATTTTCAACAACAATTCCTTTAGCTTTCATTTTATTTACTTCAATTTATTTATTATGATATTTTTACTTAGATTATGAGGAACTATCAAGGGAACTAGAAAACCTATTTTTCGTTTGATTAGAAGTTTTATTTTCGGTACAATATTAATTTGGAAACATTTTAATTTCATAACACGCCCATGTGCATGTTTTCAAATTATCATTATATATATTGAAGTGAAATTCCAAAAAAATCTCCAAACATTTTGTTTGATCATACTTTATGTGGATGTTGAATGGAAGATTACCTCATCTACGTGGAAAAAAAATTAAAGGGCAAAGAGAACCTCAATTTGATTATTGTGTTATTCTTATCTTTGTTTGGTAATACTTTATTTAGTGTTGAATTGGAGCTTACATCATTTACATGGCTCAAAAATCAAAGTCGAAAATTTGTGTTGTTTTTTTTTTTTTTTTGGGTTTAGACAAGACTATGGATAAGAAAACTTATACGTTCGAATAAAAGATAACCTAGCTATAATAATCTTGAAGCAGCGATTTTCCTAGCATCTTTAGGAAATCGACCTGCATCTTGAATTAGGATTACAAATACATTTTTAGTTAAACAATATGTTATTTTATTCGCTTGTCTATAAATATGATAATAATTAAAAATATTTAGATTATGAGAAAGTCTCCAAATAACCTTCATTAGAAGAATAATTGAACTAGATAAATTTTTTTATTTTATTATAGCAATCTGATTACTTTGAAATCCCCTTCAATCTCCAGGTTTGAAAAACCATTATATGTTGTAGTTAGAACACTATTTCTTAAAACTATACATTCCGCTGTAATTATTGAAGCATTGTTTAATTGTCTACTCTCTGCCACCTTAATACTTCCACTGGAATCTCTAATAACCCAACATAATGCACTTATATTATTAGTCCTTGAAACATCAAAATTTCGTTTGAATATTCCATTAACATGAAGAATATATCGAATCCATCTTTCAATTGTATGAGGGACATTATGTCATTCGTTGTTAGTATAAGTAACACTCATATTTTGAAATGTTAAGGTAGCTTTCTCAATAATAAGAAAGCTCTTGTTGTTTGATCATAATATGATTAACCCCTCTTGTAGGAGGACAAAACCCTTGTCAAAGAGTGGCTACTACCACGTAAGGGTGTAATCAGGTCGAGTCAATACATAACCAAGCTTGAGCTCAACTTGAACTCAATCGAGTTTTTTTCAAATGTTCAAAATTAATTTGAAAAATAATCAAGTTACACGAACTCAACTCTACAAAACTTGAATTAATTGAAAAATTAAGAAATAATTATATTCAAACTTGACTTGAAATCAACTCGACTTGAATTTGACTCGATTAATAAAATAGTAAAACTCGATTAAGCTCACGAGCAGCTCGAGTCGGGTATTGTAATATTCAAACTCGATTTAACAAGTTACTCGAGTTCGAGCTCGACTCGATTAACTTTGAGTCAAATTCTAATACTCTACAAGTCGAGCTTAAGTAACTCATTATTAGCTTGCCTCATTTACACCCCTATTACCACCTATCTCAAGAACCTCATCAGGCGAAATGTGAATGGGACCGGTCTAATTTCATAAATTAGTATAAGATGAGTTAAATTATTATTTCTTATGAAGCCCAAGTCAATTATGTGCACCCTCTTAGCTCGTAGTCGTAAGCTCATTTTCAATATTTGAACATGTAATATTTTTTTTTTTAGAGAGAATCATGGAAGGGTTTAGTTTTTTTTCTTTCTAAATAAATTCTAGTTTCAAGATAGTAAATTGTCTTATTAAGATTTGAACACGTGACCTCCCTTTTATGCCATTTGCATGTTTTAACGGTAAATTCTCTATTACTTGAAATGGGCATGATGGACAGCATCATGAAAGATAGTTCTTGTTTTTAAGCATTTTATTATATTAAATTTTTTTAATTTCAATAATTATTAAATAGGTGATACCTTATGTAACACAATTAATAATGGGATTAAATTAAGTTTTATATAAGCATATAAAATTAATATTTTAATCAAAATTTATGATTTAATTAATATACTTAGTTCAAAATGAATTTAAAATAAGCTTAATATGAGTTAAAATAGTTTTAAATTATAATTAAATTAATGGGGGATAAATATCATTTCATCCACATGGGTTTTTTTTTAAATATTTATATACTCTTACAAATAAGTCAATAAATAAAGCATTGAAAAAAGCCCATCGAGCATGTAGGTTAGATGGTTGGAATTTTCTCTTATCTTGTAATCGTAGTGATGGTCTTTTGAAAAAACTTGTCCCACATAGAAAAAAGACAATAATTTTTTGAGTTTATATATTAAAACTCATCTTTTGACTAATAAAACACTTGAGAAGAGGAGGCCTCACATGCACAAGAACACGCCACAATTTACTTATTTTATTTATGTAGTTTGTGCTTTTCCAGTTCCGACATGGCATACCGTTAGCTTTCGTCGCTCCAGAGTTATTTTCGAGCCTCCATGAATGCCAGCGTTCAACAGCTTGTCATAAGTTTTAAGTTTGAGCCTTGAAAATATAGTTGTATTATGTGGTAGAGTTTTTATATTTTTATGATCCTTTTAAAACATATGAATTAGTTTGTACGTGATGTGATTTAAAAAAAAAGGGAAAAAAAAACCCTAAAACGATGTGACAGGTTGCTGGGAATGGTTCTCCCGCGCAAACAACGTGGCACGGAAGTAAATGTGATGTTTACAGGTGTCATCTTGAGAGGAAAACGTATATATATATATATCTTCAACATCCATATTCCCATAACTCCCATCACTCACGTTTTTCTCCACTCTCTCCTCCACGTCGCTGCTCTGTTACGAACTCTGAATTTAGGGTTTCAAAAACGCCAAGGGAGATCCGGTTCCGCCAGCACTGCCGAAGAACTTGAGGTTGGAGTTTTGCATTTCTACTCCTGTGAGTTCTTCTCAGTAATGCGATCATGGTGGCTTCGAGGGCTTCAAAGGAAGGAAATTGTACAAACGAATATTTTGCTTTTCTTTTCAATCCAAATAAAGGAGTACAGGATGATTCTCTTTGTTGATGATACGGAGAATGTGAAAGAAAGAACATGGCGTGTTTGCTGTTCTTGTTTTTTGGATTAATTATGGAAAATACTAGGAAAGAAAGATCGAGTGATGTGATTATAACGCATTGTTTTAATTTTGTGCTTGCCTGGTAAAAGTGAATGAATATGGAATGGATCAAGCAATTTTGTAATTGTTGCATTCACTGGATTTCTTTTTCATTTTTTTTAATTTGTAGATGAATCAAATGTTTGTGCCTTAATGTTGGTGTTGTTGATTATGTCTTAGGGTTTAATTAACATATACAACGGAGCAAGAATGTCGATTAGATGTTAAGTACTAGGAGTGGAAGATGGGTGAAGATTGGCAACAATTTATTCCTCCAGCTATCAAGGAACATACAGAAATCTTCACCAGCCGGCTGTCATAATTGGAGGATGCTTTGCAGTGGTAGCATTGGTCCTCTCCATCATTCTCATTTTCAACATCTCAGATCTTAAACCAGCAGTTAGATTGTTTTCCTGTATGTTAAATTGTAACATTCAATTCCAATCTGCTTGCCTTCATAATCCATTATTTTTTATGTAATAGATTTTTCTTTGGTTAATTTATTTAGATGCTGACACTTCCACTCAATCTGAAAACTTATTGAGTGACATCCTTTAAGTACTGATTCAATTGTTGGCACTGTGGAGGTCAAATAACTTGCACGTTCATCAAAACTTGATGTCTCTGATTCTGAGTCCCCATTAAGTCCCAATTGCATTTCTTTGTTTGGTCAAAACCAACTATATTTATTGGACTGCCTTTCAAAATGAGTTTGTTTAACTGCCGCTGTTCTAAATTTTACCTGCTGCAAGTAAATGGTATGGTGGCTGTAACTGTTTTGGCATTCGTCAGTTCTTGTATTGATGAGAAAAGGGTATGCAAATTCTAATTTATTTCTTAATTTCAACTTAGAGTTTAATGTATCGAAAGGTGAAAAGAGAAAAATTTTCAGTTAGAGCTTTAATGTGTCTTGATGTGATTTCTTTCCAGGAACAGAAATGGATTGTCGCAGTTCTTTTCATGGTTCCTGTGTATGCTTGCCATTCTGTAAGGATATATTTTACAACCTCATTCATAATCTCATTTAATAGCTGGGCATATTAATATCTTGATACAGCTGGACATTCACTTTTGCTAATTATCTGTCATCTGTATGGTTACTCTCATTAGTAAGTTGAACTGTTTATTATTGACCCAGTATACATCAAAGACCTCACCGGATCATTTGCACTGAATTTGATGATTTATATTATTTAAATAAAGGTGATTCTGGAAATAAAAGAATGTCTGTTTATTTCTAATCTATTTTTTTAATTATGTAGCCAGTTTTAGCTTCAATTATGAGATCTTTATTGACCATTCTGAATTCTTAGCGCCTTATCTGTACGACTAGAAGTACCAGCATGTATGGAAAGAATCATCCATTTACTTCAATGTGGGACATTAGGTGAACATTCAATAAAAATTAATATTTCTCTGTTACTTTATCACATTGATTAGCAACTGATTTTGGTGATTTGGTGATGAGAGTTACATGAAATGTCGGTTAGTATCTGAAACAAAGGGTTGCAAATAAAAAGGCAATATTGAACATTTCCTTGAAATAATAAACTCCATTTCCCATGCTTCACGACTGATGGATTTTCATTTTATCTTTGCTAGATTATATCTTTGGAACTCAAGATTGTCTCTTCCTTGTGATATTTTAGAAGCTGCTACAGGGGCATTTGCATTATATTCTTTTGGTAGCTACTTGGTTTGCCTGTCTAGGTACTTCACATATTTCTAGGAACAGTGGTCGCTGAAGTCTTATCTGCCAATTTTATTGTCCTATTCCATATGCAAACTTAGGAAACCATGGAAATAATACTTCAGGGTGTTAGCATTTCATGGCTTACCATCTCTCTACAACTCTGTTCCGTTCATTTTTCTTCCTGAACCATCTCCTAAATTTTTTTTCTTGTTTTATAGCTGTGCTTTAAGTTATTGCAATAAACTAGAACAAACAAAATGCTAGGTGGGGAAGAAAGAGTCATAGAACTGCTTGAAAATGAATCGAGAAAGCTGCTCAGCAAGCCATTACTAGGAGGAGAGGATGAGAAACAACGTTTACAACAAAAATCATTAAGGAACTTCTTCATGAGACCATGTATGCTTGGGAAAGACTTGCTCAGAATAGAAAAATCCGGTCTTGTCCAATACGTAAGTCACAAACAATTCCCTTCAAATAGTTTATTTTCTATTCTGTTGGACTCTAAAATCTTCTGGATAGTCCAGATGATTTTGAAGACAGTTTGTGCATTCTTAGCATTTGCATTGGAGCTCTTCGGTGTTTACGGTGATGGGGAATTCAAGTGGCACTATGGGTATGTGTTATTTTCTGTACAAACATGCACCTCTTTTATAGTGACGCATTGATGGCATTAAACTGTTATTTCTTTTAAAAACCAAATGATTTTTTTTCGATTCCAATTTACTTCATCCTGTTTTTTATATTCATGATGCCCATTTGTTGGATCTTTTCATGAGAAAATAATTGGATCTAAACTTAAATATACTTTCCTACTTTTTTTGTATGTTCTGTCTTTTGCGTTGTTCATGTAGTCAAGGGGATAAGATATGTTATTATTAACTAATTTTTGAATGATGCCATTATTAATTTGAACTTCCAATCCTTCAGCTGAAGCAACAATCAACATGAAGTGTTTAAACATCGGACTCTTTATTTATTCATTTCTTTGTTGCATCTCCATATTTTATAGTACTAGTAAAAACTGAAAGTGTTCTGACATTGGAGTTATCACTTGAAAAGTACCTCTTTCTGGGACGTTAACTAAATAATTGACATAAGCCACAGAAGTTATTGGATTGTGGCGTCCATGCACAGGAATGAGGTGATTAGAGACTCTCATTTCCACAACTGATTTCACTTTTAACACATTTATCTCTGCAGGTATCCTTACATTGCCGGGGTGTTGAATTTTAGCCAAATGTGGGCATTGTTTTGCCTTGTGCAATTTTACAATGTAACTCATGAAAGACTTCAATCAATAAAACCACTTCCAAAATTCATCAGTTTTAAGGCTATTGTGTTTGCTACATGGTGGCAAGGTGTGGGTATAGCGTTATTGTGTTCGCTTGGAATTCTGCCGAAACAGGGGAAGTTTCAAACTGGTTTGCAGGACTTCTTAATATGCATAGAAGTAAAATCCATCTTTTGATGCTATGTTGCAAAACACGTTCATTTTGGATAACCTTTCTTTTCCGCTCATTCTTCCTAACTGTTTGCCGCTGAGAGAAGATCTATTTTATGACTACCTTTCTTTGGTGCAACAACTTCATATCATGGCATATTACCCCTATTTTTGTGGCTTAAGCAGGAAAACAAACAAAACAAAACAAAAAGCACAAAGCAAAACTATAAAAGAAAAAGGGTTTGTCTTGACGTATGTTGACTGTTATGAGATAGCTCATTTCTACCCTATACTTGATAGGGAAAGTTGGTTTCTTTGAACCCCCTACCTTTTGGAGAAGGATAATGTAACGGCCCAACTCTTCATTCGATATTGTCCGGTTCAAGGTTGCAGTGGCGTAGACATGACTTCCCACCAACTTGACCTAGTTTTGCTTCTCTGTTGGGCTCTGGCTACCGAAAAGGAGCGACGGTGTTGAGTTAAAGTAAAATGCGTATAATAGGCATGGCAGCCCCCTTTCTTTTTATGCGATATGTGATATGAGACACCACAATTCACTCCCTTGGGGCCACGTCCCTTCTTAGCACAAATCCTCTTGCAGGGTAGAACACAATACGAATTTGTAACTTGATTCAGTTTCTTGTGGTATTATGCAGTTTAGTGTTGCGAGTGGTCTTGTATACAGAGCTTCTTACACTTGCTCGGTTTATACGGTGAGCTCGATCATGAAAATACGTATTGATAGTGTTGAGTTAAAGCGCTATATATATATATATATATATATATATATATATATATATATGAAACTTAACACCCACTCTCTTTTAAAGCGATATTAGGACCGCCGCAGATAAAACGGTAGGATGCTTTGACTGCACACCGGGCAGGATAACAACATTATGTTTCATTTAATTTGAGTTTCTTGTTGGTCATATGTAGTCATTATTCCATTTTTCTTTTATTTCACAAATTTGTAGGTATAGATTTCATCCAATTTACTTTCCTAGAGTCGCACCCTGTTTTCTTTTTGAGGATGAAGATCTTGTGCTTGGACCAATATTATAAGAACCTACAAAGCATCTTTCCCATTTTTATAGCCATAATGACCATACAATTACAGGCTGTGTCTATTATGATTCCACAGATGGCCATTGCAGCTGTGGCACACATTTTTGTCTTCTCAGCGGAACCCTATCGTTACCTTCCTTCTCCCGAGTACGTGGAAGTGACCACCGAAACAGCTGAAGCAGAGGTGAAGTTGGACGAGGATAATGAGGAGGAGAAACCCTCTGTTCTTGAAACAACAGAAACTGAAATAAAGGCTCCGGGAACGAGTATCACTGAGAGTGTCCAGGACATTGTTCTGAAGGGTGGTCAACATGTAAGATCTTCTAATATTTGCGTGTTTTTGTTTTTATTTAGGTGGCGATTATTTTTTTTTTACTTAATGCTAAATGGATCTTTTGTTATGAGTAGGGCTTAATAGGATTAAGTATTTAGTTAGTTTGTTTTTTTCTATAAAAAATCAACCTTTTAATTTTAATCCAATTTTTAAATAAAAATTTTTAAAATATATATGTTTTAAGCCCAACGTAAAGCAGGATCGTAGAGTTTTGATTAAATCACAAAGAATATGATTTTTATATTATATTATCTAGTTTTTCTTAATAAAGAAAAACATTAAGAAAGAGTCAAAAAGCAAAGTATTTTGGTTGCATTTGTTTTTTTACTTAATGTTAATATAATTTTTTTTTCAGTTTAATGCTAAATAGTACTTAGTAGTATTAAGTATTGAGTTGTTTGTTTTTTAACATTGGGTTGTGACTACTGCCAGCTCTCCTCCTTGTCGAGTAAAGGTGATACTTTTTCTGAAAAACAAACAAGCTCTATTCAGGAAAAAGCAAAAAATCAAACTCCACCTAAAATTCTTGTACATAGTTCAGTCTCTGTTGTGAACAGGTTGTCGAGGATGTTGTGCTGACAATAAATCAAGCAATGGAACCTGTGGAGAGGGGTGTGACTAAGATCCAGGAGACCTTTCACCAGATCTCGGTTGGTTCAGGCAAGGAAGAGGAAGAAGGTACAGAAGTGATACTGGAGAAACAGGAAGTTCATCCACGAAAATCTAACAAGAAGCGGAAAATTACAGAGTGAGTTAAAAATATCTTGACAGAAGCATAGATATTAGATTTTAGATGTAATGTACCCATTGAAGGCATTGAGAATTGTCCAAAGTAATTTCTTTATCAAGACATTTTTTCGGTTTAGATTTTTAGATTAGTATTACAAAGGAAGATTAAGATTAAAATCTAGGCTTCTTTTCCCTGTTTGAGAGAGCTTAGCCAGGATAGAGATCCAAATAGACTCTTAAAAGTATATTTGAAACCAGTATTTAATGTAGAAATAATATAAATATGACACTACCACCGATCATATAGATGAGATGGTTGGAGTCTGAGTTCGAGCCGTAGAAATGTAGTTGTGTTTTATAGTGGAGTTTTTATCTCATTTGTGATCCATTCCGGCTCGCATGGGGATTAGTCGGGTGTAGTATGGCATAATGGCGCCTTCTGTTTGTGCACTAGCCCACTTAGGACACCATAAAAAAAATATAACTATGACATTTTTCTCAAAAAATTAATTAAATAACAAAAGTTCAATGTGTTCCGAGGATAGAGATTGTGTATTCTATGTAGGGGTGTAAACAAGTCAAGTTATTCGTGAATTGTGAGCTCTTTGTGCTTAATTCATAAAATACTCAAATTTAACTTGAGGTTAATCAAGTCGAGCTCAAGTTGATAATTTGTATGGTCGTTCGAGTATCGCGTCACGATTGAATAGTTCAAAGAATTCGATTTGGAGTTAGCGAGTCGGCTTCCCAATTTGAATGAGCATCAGTTGAGTTCGAATAGTTTGTCGAATTGAATTCGAATAATTTGTCGAGTTCGAATATCACAAAACTTGACTAAAGTTGCTTTGTGTGCTTAATTAAGTTTTATTATTTTATTACTTTAGTCAAACACGATTGGAGTTCAAGTATACAATCTGATTCCAAATTGAGGCTTGGCTACATATCGATTCAACTTGATTAATTACACCCTAATTCTAGAAGAAGAGGCGTGGCATGGCTTAAACCCGAGCAAAAGGGAATAAATAGAAATATACTATACAATCTGATTAACGTTTCATCATACCGTATATATTAATATTATAGAACAAATACAACAACAACATTACATCAGGATGTTTGTTTGGACGATATAACAGACAATCTCTATCCTCCGCCTTGCCCAGAACACAGCATAAGTCGGCACAGCTGAAGCAGCCAAAAGGCCAAGGCAACACAGAGCTGAGTGAGCACAAGCGCACACTGATCATTCATTCGGCCACACAGTCGAATGCAGCACGGACAACAGCACAAGCCACACATCTTCCCGCAACAATTGGAAGTCGCTCTTACGAATATCTCTGCTGCCTCCGGCAACTGTACCTCTTCCGATCCTGGTGGTAAGTTTTCGGCTGTGGCGTCCACATTGCCGAACCCAAACCCTAGCTTCTGCACCAAAATGATTTTCTGGACTTTGGGGTCTATTTCCAGTCGCTGGAATTCTGGTGCTTTGAGACCCTGACACAGAGGGTTATGGCACCAATTGAATTATTGGGTTCGTGAATATAACAAAATGGTATAATATATTTACATTTTGTCCTAAATTAATACTTTAAAAAAAAAAAAAAAAAAATACCGATCTTAGCGTTTTTAAAATAATGCCAAACCAAAACAAAAAGCGTAGTGGTAGTATGGTTTTAATTCAAGTTTAAGCTTTAAAAAATTCATTTATGATAGCCGTATGGTTTGATGAAGACGTATTAGTTTGGCGTTTTAAAAAGCGAATTAGATTAGTATTTTTTCAAAAAAAAATGTATTATTTTAAGACAAAATATGGGAAAAGGTAGGTTTTCCTACATTCATACAAAAATATTTGTATATAAGTGATAATAAAGTAAAATAGGAGAGTCGGTACATGCACTCCAAAAAAAATTATGATTTGATTTAAAAGTCAAAGATACAAAAAAAAAAAACCATAAATTACCCTTTTGTTATGGTAATAGATAAGGGTGCAAATGAGTCAAGCTACTCATAAGCTACTCGAGCTCGACTCGTAAGATACTTGAATTCAACTCGAAGTTAATCGAGTTGAGCTTGAGTTCAAGTATCACAATAACCAACTCGAGTTGCTCGCAAGCTTAATCAAGCTTTAATATTTTATTAATCGAGTCAATTTCAAGTCGAGTCGAGTTCGAGCATAATTATTTATCAAATTTTTTAATTGACTTAAGCTTTATTCAGTCAAGTTCAAGTAGCTCAATTATTTTTTAGTCGAGGTTTGAGCAATGCGAAATAAAACTGATAGTTCGAGCTTGAGGTTTTTGCAATCGAATAGAGCTGAGGCAGAGCTGCATATCAGCTACGGCTCGATTACACCCCTAGCAATAGATTGAGCAGCTATGGCAATAGTTACAACATGTTATGGTAATAGTTTAATAGATAAATTACTACTATAATATACTATAACCACTACCATATCAAAGGGAAGTTGGGAAATTTATTTTTTGACATCTTTGACTTTTGAACCAAATCAAAATTATTTTTGGAAAGCATGTACGACAGACACCATATTTTGTTTTCTTGATCACTTATGTGTAAATATTTTTATATAGATGCACATAAACCTACTTTTCCCTATTTATATTCATATTATTCCGTAAATGTGAGGAGTAAATAGTAAGTACCTCCTGCAATTGACCAGATTCTGAAACTCGGGTTCCTCCCGGACCTTCTAGTACGATCATCTGAGTATACTCGGACATAACACCAGTCTGTCTGCTCATTTCCGCAATCTGCCATGTACAGATAAGCAATTCTCTATGTTACTACCAAACAGAAAAATATAACCTTATAATCATAAAAGCCCAATTAATACATAATGGATAGAATAATGAAATATTTGGTTAAAATACATCATATAATGCAAGATTTGTAAATCTAACCTATCTTATATTTTTTCTTGAAAAGTAACCCTTTTTAGATAAAAATGTCTTTTTTTCATTTTATGTATTTACAGTATTTCTTTAAAAAAAAAGTTACTTTTACAAGAAAATAAAAAATATATTTTTGTCAAAATCATACCAAAAATTGATAAGGGGTCAAATTTCAGAAAGTGGGTTTCAAAGGTCCTTCCAATCAAATCACCTAGAATAATTGTACCAGAATGACAGTTATTATGCAAATTGATTTTTCCCACTTTGGAACAGAAAATGTATTTGATAAATTTCTAATAGAAAACAGTTCTTTGTATTTATGTACGTTTTTTTTTAATAAATTTGAAAAGGGTTTTCTATTTTTTTAAAAAAAAAATTACACCAGATTTACAAGTATAATGTATAATGTAACTTTAAAAATTATTAACCAGGAAAATTGTTTTTCATATTTTTAATTCTCAAATAAAATTTATTCTTGAAACAAGCGAATTGTTATCAAGAATAGATCCAAAATATAATCAATTGATACCCAAACTAACCTATTTCAAGTTAGTATCACTTTCAGAAACAGATTTCGTTAGTAGCATAGAAACAAACCTTCTCCTCAAGCTGTTTATTTTCTGAAAACCAGGCCTGAACCGTGAGCCATCCAATCTGATGCTTTGCAATTACCTGTAACAGAAGGAAAACTGAGAATTAAAAAAAAAAAAAAACCACACTAGTCTACTTTCACTCCCCAGAACACTCTTGTTAGATCATGCAAATCAATGGCGGACCCAAAAATTTAGTTCAAATGGTAGTTTAGTGTTATAAGATTTTATTGATTCAAGAGGTATAATTAAGGATGAGGTTTCGAATCCAATCGATTATAAAGTGAAAATTTGTTTGCAAAAAAAAAAATTAAGGAAGAGACATATGCCTCTGAACTAAAAATGGGATCAATCTTTGATGCAATGATTTTAATATCAGTTTTCAACTTGTTTTTTTTTTACCATTTCTCAATTTGTGCTATCATCTTTTTACAGGCCATTATAATCTTCTTTGTATCTCAGTCCAATTTTCACATCAGGATGTCTCAAAGATAATAATGGATTTCTTTGCCAACAAAAGCTCTATTCAAAAATTAGACATAAATGTTGACTCTGAAAGACTACAATCTATTTTTGACTTTTATAAGAGCTCTGCATGAGAAAGTGACAGACTGGAAATAAATCCATGTGATCTTGGTAATCACCTGCAGTTATTAAGTAATCATCTCATCAGTTGATAATAACTGGAAACAAATCCATGTGATCTTAGTGTCTATGCAAGTTATTAAATCATCACATCGATTGATAATAAAAATAGAATTCAATTTTTTTGGTATTATTTGGCTATCCCGGAATCAGAAACAGGTATAATGTTAGGGTAATGGAAAAATAGAAGATAAGCCACCCAAATAATGAAGTCAAACAAACCAAGTAAAAAGTCCTTCATGGACTTTTAAATAAACAAATTGGGATTCAAATTGGAGAGAGCGACTCGAGACCTTCTATCAAATCAAGCTCTATCTAAGTATTTAAGCAATCGCTCATTACAGCTCAATCTTATAGGATTTGGGTTTTAATGTGAATCTCGTCTTACTTATGATAACATAATATAAATTCCGTGTTGTTTAATTGACAGTGAGAAGCAAATTCTGAGATCTTAAATCAGAAAGGAACATATCACGCATATCCCCAGGGCTAGAATAATGAATAATAGCACATGAGTTGGTACCTTACCCGGTCAAGAGGGATTTCCTTTGCCTTATGTGCATTCAAGTCTCTGACAAAATTGTTCAAATCTGCAAAGATACCTCTAGCTTGAATGGTGTTTGGAAAATTTCCCTTGTATCTGCCTGATACAGTCCATACACTTTCAGATAAAAGGTCTGGCATACGGGAGGGATACGCCTGTCACAAGTTTTCACAAACACATAGTTGAGCAAAGGGAGTAATAGAAGCTAAAATATTTCCACAATGTGAATAATGAGAATGATGATGAAACCATGTGATCAAAGGTATACCTCAAAGTCATCAAGGTCCTCTAAAGCATCGATAGTTATATTTGCAAGAATGGTTGATGAAGCCCTGGTAAATAGTCTTTCCACTCGAGGCCCGATTGAATCTAAATATCAGTAGAAAAAAACACACAATCTCCACATTAATCTTATCGAATATTTTTTTGATAGGTGTAAATAAAATGTAAATTATGCTTTCAGGTTGTAAATTTTGAGAAACATGAGAGCCCAAGCAAGTAAGAAACAGACATAGCTGCTAGGAAAGTTGCACCTGGCTTCCATTACCCGTAAGTTCTGAACCATTTTATATAGATTATTTGAAGAATACCACAAAAAGGACCATTACCTGTAAGTTCTGAACCATTTTATATAGAATATTTGAAGAATACCACAAACGGGATCCAAGTTTTATGTTGTGTAATAACTCATTATTACAGGTGTTTAGCAACCCATTTTATGTTGTACACATTTGTAGGGAGATGGAACAAGACCAACCCACATGTTTGCATATTTTTTTTAGATTATCATAACTAACCTATGGACTAGCTCAAAAAAGTTAGATTTGAATAAATTGAACAAAGGTCAAATATGTGGTCCAAATGGAAATTTAGTATACCTCTATGTATAGCTAGCTCCTAAGTAAAATAGCAAAGACTTTATTTTTGCAAGTCTGGTACAGGATGTACCTGCATCAAATGCAGCATCATGAAGGCTCCTGCCAAGCATTTAAAGCATCTTCAAGAAATAATGATTACAATATAAACCTGCAAATTTATCACCAACCATTTCAATGTATAATAAACTGGAAGTTCATAGACTGTAATAGCTCCAAAAGATTTAACTAAAATAGATGATAAATGTTACATCATTCGATCATCAGACAAAGTCACTTAATAAGTAGAAATTCACATAACTAGCTTTATGTCAAAAGAAATTAACATAAGAAGTTATGCTACAAACAGTATTTTGAATATTGAAACTTGAAAGGCAATTCCACTGTTCAGTATTTTGATCCGCAAGCCATCGCTAAAATAGACCATCTAAAAGATGCAACTCATAAATTAAAATGATTACCTATGCCAAAAGTGTAAACTCGTGGATGTATTGATTCTTCATTTGTTAAGTGACTCTTCACTACATCGCAAATGCCCTCATCTCAAATCTGATCCATCAAGAATCAAGAAAATTATAGGAATAGGAACTGTGTGAGAACTGGAGAACAACCCATTGCTCTTGAGATAAAGGTGACACCTAAAAATGGGTGTTTCCCAGTTAGTGCTAACAACATTACAGTGAACACCAACAATGCATAAGAAAAGAATGTGAAGGATGACACTTAACAAAGTTAATCCAGGAAAGTATTAAAGATACAATAGACCATAAGGAACAGGTGATTCACAAAGCATCAATTTAATGAATTGGAATGAGCCTAAAGTCAGAAGAAAACAACTGATACCAATTTCTTGACTGAATGTTCAGTGAATAAAAACAGTAACAGTTGATTGTTCAGTGTGATATAGCCCCTAAACTAACAGGTTTTTGTCACACGAATCATGACTTCTAATATTATGTTTCTTCCATTTATATATATGTCACAAACTTTCTTGTACATGTTAATTGTGTGCATTTCTTCATTTGATCAATAGTCAATAATGCAATTTAATATCATGTGGTGCAAATTAGAAAGGAACAACTGAGGTAAAATGTGGATAGTACAACCAATGAATATTAGGCGAAGATTTCATGGCAAAGTAATTTCAGAACAAGACCTTGTTCGAGGGAGCAAATGTTTGTACCAATTTCATGAAGTTAATGCTCATCCACTGAATGGCACTCTCAATTGCTTCTGTAGTAGCTAACTGTACTGATGATGAAAATATAAAAATCTCTCCATTAAAAGCTATTATGCTGAATGAGTCTTTTGGATCAAGCTTTGAGAGAGCGGCAGACACAGCATTTTTTGTATCCTCAAGCAGCTTCTCGCATACCCCACTTATATCAACAATAAATACAACCTCCTTTCTGAAAACCTAAGAAACCGTCAATAAAATAAGATGAACAATAGATCTCTGTGATGAAAAGAAACCTAAGGAGCAAAAGAAGTCTACAGCTCTGACAGACATGTTGTGTGGAATAAAAGTATATTCAACAAAAATTAATACATAAATATGTGAACTGATATATACACTACAAAAATATTGTATGCAAAAATATATGAATATTTATTCATATGGATCTAAACATAGTTATTTTTAACTCTTCAATAAATTTTAAATTCATCTCAGTAAACTGGTTTTGTTTTCACTGAAGCGTATCCATTCTTCTCATTTCCTTTACAAAATCTAATTTTGATTATTGAGCCCCTTAGTTTTTTGAAATGCTTGCTTGTTCAATTGAAACTTGAACTCACGAGGCAATTTTTCAAAAAATAATCGTAGCTCCCTACACATTGGGATGAAAAAGATCAACACTCTTAACTACAGTAATAGAACAAAGAACACCATAATCCTTTCCTTATTTTAAAGATATATTAAAAATAAAACATAAAAAATAAAATTGATTTGTTTCTGTTCCACTTGAGATGATCCCTAAAAGACAACTTTAGCAAAGAAATGCCTATCTCAACTAGTTGAGATTGGCTCCACGAATCTTTAAGTGTAGGAACTGGCATGGATCCTTGTTTGTTCATATAGGCCTTTTCCTTCTTCAAATCAGGTAACTTAGTGAACTTAGAAAAGAGAATTATGGTCTATATAAGATCATGATTTTGTTCATTCAGAATCAGGACATCTTATGCACCATGATTTCGGATGTATAGTTGTACATCAATCTTCGTAGAAAACAAATATATATTCATGGATTTCCTATTCTGGCCCAAAGAGGAAAAAATATAAAAAGGGATGCATGAAAGAAATACATAAAAGAAAAAATCTACTACAAAGAAAAAGCCTAAAGGACTAATATTGCATAGAAAACTAATAAACAAAACAACTTTGGCAATTGGAACCTTCCTAGTCAGGTGATTTCCTGGGAATAGATACAAGCAAAACATCTCTCTTTGGTCAACATCATGGACAGATGGAGATTGCAAAAGCACACCACCATGGATTTGACTTGAAGGAACCTAAAGAAAATGTTATATACGCCAGAAAGATAAGTTACTCAAAAAAAAACTAAAGTACATCTTCTAAAAACTAGCTATGTGAATATTGTATATTTTAATCTGTGCCACAGCCACAGAAAAATACTATAGTTTCAGAGGCTTACACTGAATGAAAATAAAATCAACACTAGACTACGTAAGAACTTCGCTCATAAGAAAAACCCACTTTCCTACTTGGCCGACTTCCGAAAGTCAAAATCATGTCACTTGATGATGCATTAATCTCAAATGCTAATACAGTGCAATATAATTCTTAAGCGCACCTTCAGAGGAGGGATGACTACTTGTATTGCACAAAACTTCCATTCCCGTACCATGTTCACATTCAACTCTATTTTTCCTTTTTGGAAACTTTCTTTGCGGCAGGAGTGACATACTCCGGAAAACAAAATGGTACAATTACTTTAATCTGGCCATCGTGATATGATAATTTCTGAGACCATTTAACTTTAATTGACAGATTGGAACCCCCATCGATCTAGAAATGTAACAAAATTATTTATTACAGCATAAACTGGACTTAACTACATCATTGTAGATCAAAGTATCTCCAATATAGTAGATGCTTACCTGTGGTATTGTTAATGTAAATATAAGTGGGCTTTAAAATCCTCCATCTCCAGCTCGATGTTTTTTCAATGTCATTGCTTTCCTCCATGGTGATCAGTTGAGTACAATATGATTTTCTAGGACATCAACCTCAACACCTAGAATTGAACCCTGTTAGCCAAATAATATATTGGCTTGAGAACAAAAAAAGAAAATGACATTTCTGGAAACAGCAGTAAAGCAAATCCAAAAATAAAAAACAAATGACAATATAAAAAAAAAAATCGCCAAACAAAGATAAGCTTACATTCTGCTATACAACTTGCTATACAGATGACAAAATATTGACATGTCTCATATATGTTAAAATCATGTACAATATGGACCCAAATAACGTGAATCGAGTTTAAAGTGACATGATTTTTCTTTTGTCCTTCTCCTGGCATATGTTGTGTTACAGTTTCGCATCCTTGGATGGTACACATAATAAATAAATGATTTAGATTTGTCCTTTCCCCTAATGGTTAATCCGTGGTTGAGAAAATAGATAGAAAAACTACATTGTTACTAGCCAGAAGAAAATCTCCACATACTGATATAATTACTAAGCTCGGTTGGACCAAGTTCATCAATTTTTTTGAAACCAAAACAAGTAACACAACGGAAACAGAACCCTGGGTAAAAAAGTCAAATAACAAAGCAGCAAGCAATGGCGAAAGTGACAGGAATAACAGAAAAACCTAAAATTAAATGAAGAAGACAAACTCAAATTCAAAATTAAAATAAAAAAACTCAAAACGTTCTTTTCACACACCTGCTCGCCCATCGGCACAGCCAAACGACAATCGCAGCTATGGTTTCCCATAACACAATGCACTCGCCAAGATCCACTCATCGTAACAAACGCAGTTTCCAAATAAGTATTCACCTCCAACGCTATCCCGTTCATTTGAAGCGGAATCAACGCCGGCGGATCGCACCTTCCGTACATGAGGCTGGTAGCCTGAATATCCGATTATCCACGATCCTAGGATCAGATATCACCGCGTACACCATCGGCGCCGTCGGAAGATAATACTTCCTGACGTCTTATCCATCGCCACCGTCTTCGGCGGCGTCACCGACCGGTCCTTCCCGAAGTATATCCGCTTGGCGAGCTTGAGGCCATCTTCGACCGATTTGCTGAAGTCCTCCGCCATGAATAAAACCATATCCCGCCGGATGCGAGGTCACCGGACCACGGCGAGAGATTGTCGGATATCAGGGATTGGAAAGGAAGAAGGAGAGAAAATACAAGAAAAAAGCGGAGAGGTATTCAAAGTGTTAACTTTGGGAATCCATCTGTTTTTTCGAATTTTAGGAAGCCTTCTCGTTACGCTCAAGAAGAGAGAGAGAAAAAGACGGTCCCAACACGAGCTGTAGGATTTTAATAGTCATGACCAATGATTAGAGGAAACGTATTCGCCGACTCCAAAGGTGCCACGTGGCAGCTTGAGGAGGCTTTCCGAAAAGCCGAAAGCTGTAGAAATTAGAATAGCTTCGTGATAGGGTCACCCCGCGTTGAATACATTCATTAAGATATTGGTTTTTGTGGGGCGATTGGGTGACGTGGAAGTTTGAAATGACAGAGTTTCATGCCACGTGGCTTCCATGCTGTGCTGTGGACTGTGGACCCATCAAATCCATTAAGTAAAAATTTGAAAGTTAATGATTCCTAAACTTTAAGATAAATAGTCCTCTCTTTCAAACCCTTTATCCTAAAATCACTAATCTCATCGTTTCTTTCTTATATTTTGGTCTCTTTTTTCAATAAAATTATTTCTTGCATGTCGATATAGATTTTTCTTTTTTTTCATGTTTTTATAGTTAACCTTGTATTACGGTTTTATCGGTTTTATCATCGATTTTATTACAACATATTTATCTTTCGACTTATCGCGACAGATAGCTCGTGATTATCGATAATTGCTTTTTCATACCGCACGTAGAATTCATATAACAAAAATTGTTATAACATTAAATCAAATATTATTCATTAGGATATTGTAAATATGAATTCTTATATATTCTAGGCATTTTTTTTATCAATTATATAAGTATTTAGTCGAATTTTTTTACTATTAACCTATATATTGCATTATATTTTAAAGTTTTTAACATTTTTAATTTTATGTTTTTATTGTTAAAATGAATCAATAAAATTATTTTATTTTTTTAAATAAGGTGCATCTGATTACGTAAAACAGTTTTTTAGTCATTTTTTATAATTTATGTTTATGATGTGATTCTATGATTCAATATATTTGCAAAAGGACAATTTGTCGTTAAATTAGGAAAAGGCACTTTTTTCAAATAATGGAATTAAATGGGCCTATATGATGAAGGCCAGCCGACCAAATGCTTACTTTAGAGACAATTATGGATTTTGGTGGGCCCATTAATCCGGAATGGGCTGAATGTATAACGGCCAGATCAGAGACTATAACGATTGCGGCCAACCCAACAGTTTACAAAATAATTCCACGGCTGAGATAGCCAGTTTCCCCTCATTATCCTATCCAATATAAAAGTAATTAAACTAGTCATAAACTTATAATGGGATGGGTAGCGTTTTTAATATTCTCCATTATGGTGCCATTTTATGTCGGCTTCACCCCTATCAGAATCGGGGATGATTAGCTGCCTTCCACCATACGATAAAATATTCAATATTTAAAAAAACACGATATAAGAAATTTATATATTTTCAAGCAGACAATTTATTAAATCAAAACTAAATTTTTTCGTTAAATTCATGGCGCTGTCATCCTAAACGGCTCATGCACACACACAAGCGACCTTTGGGAGCCTACGTCACAACCCGACTAATCCTCATATAAGTCGAGTATGACCACGACGATGTGCTTCAACACCGAACACACAGATTCCCAAAACTCAAACCCGTAATTCAATCGGCAAAACACGAGGTGTCCGGCCCGAGCAAACCCATACACACACGAAACACGCTGGGCTCATACCACAAATCCGCACTAATCCTTATAATGACGGGCGAACAGCGGCTAAGAAAGTACCTTTACTATATAACACAACTACATTCTCATAGCTCAAACTCAAGACAACTGGTTAAGCTATGAGGTGTCTATCCTAAGCGAGCCTATACACATACGAAAGACGCTTTTAAGTCATACTATAACCGGACTAATCTCGATACAAGTTGAGAGGGACAAAATACTCAGAATCTCTATCATATAACATAACAGATTCCCAAATTTCTTGAGTCAAACCATCAGACAAGATGATAGCATACCCAACAACAATACGCAGATAGCCGTAGTGCCAAGATGATTTTTGTCGAAAGCATTTCATGTTGATTTTTCTTGATCGTCTAATCATGTTTTCAATTCTGAATAAAGCAATTAAATGTAGGTGGAATAAAAAGATAGAATATATACCTCCTAACCATTGCAATTTTTCTGATAAAAAGTAGAGATTCGGGTAGTAGTGGCTTCTAAGTTCTTTCTTCACCACTTTAATGGTGTATGCAAGACTGCAAGTAAAAGCGAATTTGGGGACCAAACTCAACAGGTTTGTGCTTTTTTTTTTGCTGCTAATAATATAGTAAATTATTTTTATTGAGATTCGAATCTTGGACCTTTCCTTTCAGACTATTAAACATCGAACACAAGAGTAATAAGTTCCTCTTAAATATCTTTTTATTAAACTACGGTCATTCAATGTTCACAGACACACAAAATACGTCTTTAAATCATACAACACCCAAAATAATTCTCATGAGCTCGAGAGAGATTATAAAGGTTGTAAAACTCTATCACATACTTGGCTGTGATACCGAAGTTGGCTAGAGCAATTAGTTAAACTAAAAATCTCTGGCCAAATTAGTTAAGTAAAAATCTAACCATATCACACACATGTATAATACATGTGTGTATATGATGGTAAAAAAATGTACATGTGTATGACGTGACAGTTAAGGATGGCAATGGAGCGGGTTCAGCAGCCCCATTCCAACCCTTCCTGTTTATATTTGATTTTTGTTTTTTAAGTTTTGTTTTTATATTTTTATATTTGTTTTGTATTTTTATTATATTAAAATTAATATATCTCAAAAAAATAAAAAATAGTATGAATTTTAATAAATTATTTATTAAAAATATTCTAATTATTGTTATTTATATTAAAAATATAAAATAAAATTATTAAAAATTATTATTTTAATATAATCAAGGCAATGTGGGACAGGTATAGATAATGTCAGAAACGGAATGCAGTTTATATGAAAAAAACCCGAACCCAATAAAATTCGATTAAACTTAAACCAAATTCATTCCATTAAAAACGAAACAAGTCAAAAACCCGAAATAACCCACCCGTTGCCACTCCTAATGACGGTTTCAACAATGAATTAGCAGTGATTGTTGAAAAAGCAAAAAAGTTAAGGCGACGCCTCCAATTGGTCCGTCCATATATGCCAAAGTAAAACACAATACAGGAATCGCTGCGCTAAGTTCTCCATAAGCGAGAATTTTCTTCATGTATTATAATGCATTATTTTTATTTTTTTGTAAGGTCATGAGTTGGGATGAATTATAAGGACGATAAAACTCTATCATAAAATACAGCTACATTCTCAGGGCTCGAACTTTAGATATTCAGTCAAACTAAAAAATACTTCAACCATCTCACTTACATATTCAATGATGTATTATAATGCATTATGTGTCACACTAAAAGCCCACACAAATTGATGAATGAACCTTATGTTCGATATTTATCAAAACAAATAACCGCATAATACAAAATGAGAAAAATATGACAACTGAAATAGAGATTCAATTACACTATCTCATAATGATATCAAGCTAGGAAACCAAGCCCTATACAATCTACATGAAATTTTTTTTCTTTTTTTTGGACAAACTACGCATTTGGCATACATAATAGTATATGTTCCCATCTAGACTCGAACTTGAGACCCCTCGTCTGTCGTTTTGATGTTGAGGTTCTACCATTTGAATTAAGCATATTGAGCCAATCTACATGATTTTTTTATTTTCATAAAAGCAATTATCAATTCATTGCTAACATATTCATTAGCCATTGTCTTATTGACATGTTCTCTTATGGTAAATTAATATGTCGATGGGTTTACTTCGACTTCGACTTTTATTTGTTTTTAGTTAAAAAGACTGCTATTAAACTAAAATATCTTCAATTTTTCTGACCAAAAGTAGAGATTCAAGTAGTAGTGGATTGCTCTTCTAAGTTCATTCTTTCTCCGCTTTAATGGTGTATGCAAGATTGCAAGTAAAATCGAATTTGAGGATCAAAATAAACTGGTTTTTGTTTTTTTACAATTAAACACTTTAGTTATTAAATTATCTTTACTAAGACTTGAACTCGGGACCCCTCCTCTCTTTAGACCCTGCATTTTTTAAAGATTGAATGCTCTATTATATAAGTTAGACATAATGAGTAACAAGTGCTAGTTTAAATATTTTCTTTCTTTTGTCCGATCATGAGGTATTTTGAATAAGACGTATACACATAAAAAACGTTTTTAAGTCATATCACACATAAACTAATTCTTATAAGAGCCGTGAGGAACCAAGTAGGCACAACTTGATGAAAGAGCCTTATGTTCCATATTTCTCAAAACAAATAACTCATAAAGACAAAATGAGAAAAATGACAACTGAAATAAAGTTTCAATTACACGATCTCATAATGATATCAAGCTTGGAGACCAAGCCACCTTATAGTCTACATGATGTTTAAAGCAAGTATCAGTTATTGTTAACATGTTCAATAACCAGTTTCTTATTGACATGTTCTCTTATGGTAAATAATTCTTGGAATGGGATAAGCTACAGTACACGTGGCATTCATATGGGTGAATCGAATATGCATGTAGGTGACTTGAACTTGATCACGTGACAGTTGTAAAACCCAAGAAAAATTTAATTTTTCAGAAAAATTTAATTTTTCTAAAAAATGGTAAAAATAGTAAAATTATTGAAATGGTTCAGAGAAGCCTGAAAATTTTTCTAGATCTCGGATGACGAAACAGACTTCACCGTTTGATTCTTCTCGCGAAATCTAGTTACGCAGAAAATTTTCGTTGAATTATGAAACAGTCAGATTTTTCACTATTTTCGAGGTAACAGGCGTCTAATGACTCCTAAGAACAAGATTTTTTACGAGAATCTCAGGAGTTAGGAAATAACTCAAGTTAAGTTTATTTAAAATAAATTGAAGTTGAACCCAAATGAGTAATGGACACATGGCGCAATGTGAGTCATGTCTCTAAACTTAACAATTAAGTTAGACAAATAAAAAATAAAAAATCAGTTGGGGCAGAAAATGAACAGATTTTCTGTTGGGAAGAAAGAAAAAAAAACCGGTAGAGGAGAAGAGATGGTGTAGAGAGAGAAACTCCAATTTCTCTCTATGATCTACGAAGATCGGGTGGTCGTCTTCTGACGGGCCAAGGTTTAAAGTCGGAGTACTCGGCGAGGGCTACGCGTGGATCCCAAAAACTCCAAGTTTCACCAAGGTTTCGCATGGAAGGTTCGGGAAATCGAAAGCTTTGGGTTCAGGAAGTGTTCGCGGAACTTCCTCGGGTCGTTGCTCTCGCTTCAAGAGGTAGAGATTCTTCTTACTTTGGTTATTTTCCATTCTAGGGGCTTTTTGGGTTGAGTTTAAATGCCCTAAGAGGCTGTTTGGCCGTTTTTGCCCTAAGGGGTTGTTTGCCAAAATAATGGGTTATAGGAATAATGCCATGTTTTGACCCTATATAATGTCCAGTTTTTAGAACTAATTTTCGGTTAGAAAAAGGGAGAATTTGGACTGGTATCCTTCAAGGAAATTGAAACCCTATCTGAGAAATTGATGTTAGGCTTTTGAATCACCCAAATTAGACTTTTATAACCCAAGTTATGGTCCATTTTCCGGAACTGCCACAGGCTATCCTGTTTTGGTCGAAACTACTGTACAAATTTTTGGAACTGATTTTCGGTTGGGAAAAAGTGATAATTTGGACTAGTATTCTTCAAGGAACTTGTAGCTCTATCTGAGAACTTGATGTTAGGCTTTTGAATCGCCCAAATCGGACCTCTATAACTCAATTTATGATCCGTTTTCCGAGGCGCTGCAACTTAAAGTTTGTTTAATGATTTGTGTCAGTTTTGCCTGGTGGTATATGATTGTAGTATATCATTGCTTGAATTGAGTGATATACTTGGTTGAAATTGTGTTGAAGTCAAATTGTGTGTTCTAATGGTTTAGCTTATGATGTGTTTGTGTATAAACAAGGCCATTACATGGCTTGGTTGTAGGCTAATTGTGGACATGGTGTCACAATTAAGCCTAGAGTATAAGGTAAGTCATTGCTTGATTGGTGATGACTTGTAGATGACAATATATGTGTGTATAATATGTTGACATGTATTATGTGGTCTATTTGGAAGAGTATGGTAATTGATATGATTGTCCAAATGATGCATGGAGTATTATGCATCGTTTAAAATCCATATGGCTTTCTATATTATATATGGCATGAGTATAGGCATGGAATAGCGTAATTACATTTAAATATGCGGGGACATCGCATTAACTGGGTGCATGTGCATGGTCATAATCATTCATCATTCTTGAGTGAGTGGGTGGTGAGCTCGGTGCTTTGGACTCGATCAGCCCAGTCTCAGATTGCATTTCATAACTTTGAATAAAAATTGTTTATGGGAAGCGTTCAATACTTTTGATTAAAGCGGTTTATCGGGTATCAATGCTTTTGAATAAAGTTGTTATTGAAACGTCGATGCTTTAAATAAAGTTGTTTATGAGAGATTGTCAGACGACTTTGAATAAGCGGTTTATCGGATGTCGATAGGTATTAAAAACGAAGAAACTATTTGGATAAAGGGATCGTGGGTGAAACACCAATGACAAGTTTTTACACTTGGCATAGGCATGCTTGAGGGAGTCGGTGAGGACTTGTGTTAAAGGCATGGTAAGTGACACTTCATTCATAGCATGTAGGCATTTCGGAGTAGAAACTGCAGTTTACTTGGAATGTTTGATTGTGTGAATATGGCATTGCATGTGCACTTAGGTGGAGAGTAGCTCTTATAGGAGTTTACCCTACTATGCATTGCTCACCCCGTCGTGGGACCCCCTTTCAGGTACAGGGAGTATGCAGGTGGACGGCGCTCACTCAACGTCGTAGTTATGAAGAAAGCCGCGCTGCATTAGAATTAATTTTGTGAAAGAGTTTCTGGAACAAACTACAGTTCTAGCTTGTATTTTGTGTAAAAAGAATTGTAAAAATACCTTGTAACAACCTTGTTCTAATTTTTAATATTTGTAAGAGTCTTGTAATTAAACTCTTAAGGACTATGGTAATTAGTCCTGTATATTCTATAGTGTGGATGAGTGGCCCATGAGCTTCACTTTCACTCATAATTGACCCAATATGTCATTGTATTATATTTGGGTCATGTTGGTCATGACGCCTCCAACTCCTGCAGACATTATATTACGAAATAAGCGAGGGTGTCATTTTTTTTTCTTTAATAAATCATAACCCTTTAAGCTCATTGCTCATTCATATAATGTTAAATATTTAATCTCAGATCATTCTCGTATCATCAGACATAAAATATATACAAGCTCCTTATATGGAAATGTTCCACATTTACAATATTTACATTGTTTACAAAAACAAAACATATACAAAAAATGTACTCAAAGGTCTTGAAGCGCACCTAGTAGGCTGCCTGCCAGCGGATGCGACCATTCTGCCATCCTGCTTTTCTTCCGCATTACACGTATGAAAACACCCGCATGTTTATAACTTAGTGGGATTTAATACTGCGGACAACCCCTAATAAGATTTACCACTTTACACATATACATATACTATAACATACTCAAATATTTTACCTCATATTCCATATTTTGTCATATACGCATGCTTATATATGTTAAGTATACATATAATTTACACGCTTACAGAATCTTATACTTTCTTATCATATCTTTTGGCTTCATTTCATGTCATTACACTCTTCTTTCTTCTTATTCTTGTCAAACATATACTTATTTCATCATATATATCATCACACATAGTAATGCTTCTCGCTTCTCATATCATGTCATGTCATTTCGTACGCCATATTCAAGTTTCATTTGTTTTTTATATTTCACGATGCATAAACCTTAGAAGGATAAAGGAAACTATATGGGCCCGAAGGTGTCAGACTATTATACGAAATTATGGTCTATAAGGTCAGCATGATTTTAAGTATCATCAGGTTCCAGACAATGACCATCTATATGGGTCCATGCGAGCACATTGTACGACAATGACCATTTATAAGGGTCCGGCGTCAGAATGACCCAAACGGGCCAACTGGATCAAGATTTGCATTTTTTCCCCTAATAAGCATAAGATGTCCATCTTATCCCTACCTAATGCTTCTGGGCAGATAATCCATGTGTATTTATGTTCAAAAGACATATCTCATATTCTCGAATAATTATCATTATCCGCAATCATATGCGATATTTACAATCATTTATTTGTATCTTTGCATTTTTTCATATCTCTTTATATACATGAATAACTATGGTTACCATGTATGCTTATGAGTTATTTACTATCATTCCAATTTCATCAAGCTATATATGTGGATGAATTCTAGACTCAAAGGGCTTTCCAAGAACACGCGAAAATAGTTCTGAAAATCCTGTCCGGACTATCTGAAAACAATCCCAAAATTTCAACCCGAACTGTCCGAAAACAGTCCCGAAATTCACCTGATTAGTCCAAAAATAGCCTTAAAATTCCTAAACTTCATTCAAAAATTTCCCGTGACTAGATTTTACGGCCTTTCACGGCCTCTAAGCAAATCTCAAGCCATTAAATGACCTTTAAGATAAAAATAACCCAAGTAGAAAAATTTCATACCTCTTAGAGTTTGACGAAACGCTAAGATTTTGGTACCCACGCGTAGCTCTCGTCTTGTAGACCAACTTTGCCTTCTGCTCCGACAAAAATCTATAGTCCGATTTCCTTAAATCTTAGAGAGAAGTTTCTCTCTCCTCACGCTCTCTTTCTCACGTCTCCTTCTAATACCAACTTGCTTTTTATTTTTATTTTATTATTATTATTATTATTTGGATAGATAGCTCATATTACCTCATTCGAGTTCATTGCTGCCCGTCATTTATTTTTCACACTTTGCTTTAAATGAATCCTACTAAGTCATTTCCTGACTTTCGAGATTTTCGTAAAAATCTCGTCCCTTAAATTACTGGCGACTTATCACCCAAAAAATCGTAAAATATTTCGAATGTCTTAGAATTCGACGAAACTTTTCTAGGTCACGATTCGCAGCACGAATTTAATACAAGAAATCAAGCCATCATCCGAGATCTAGAGAATTTTCTGCTCTTCCCGAACCATTTGACAATTATTATTATCCTTAACTAATTAAAGTCGGCGATTGTACTTCTCACTCCCTCCATTTTTCTTAATTGCAAAAGTGCCACCATTCTTTGAAACCATTACAATTTCCTACTTTGGCATACAATATTTTATTATTATGTCATTTGGGTCCTTAATTGGCAATTTACCCTTGACTTTTGTAGTAATTCCTGGTTTTTTTTATTATTTTATTTTTAGCATTATTTTATTTCGGAAAAATATACATTTACTTTTATTATACCCAAAACATGTTATAAAACTGTCATTGTGATAATTTCAAAGGCATAACTCTCCCCCCTCCCCTTAAAAGAATCTTGTCCTCAAATTATACCGATTAAAAGAGCTGCGATATCAGGCTCTCATACGCTTCCGCCCAGCTTCCACTACGGTGTTGTCGAGCACTTTCACTAATAGTATTCTGCTTGTTCCCGCAATCAAGCTTCACCTCTCAAGCCAAAATTGTCTTGCCCTCAAAGATATGACAAATCCTCCAGTACTTGTATCTCTTGCACTGGTATGTGCGTAATTCATCGTAATTCAAGATTTCCAAAACATAGACACATGGAACACATCATGCAACCGCACAATCTCATCCACATATAACTCAACTAGTCGATCCATAGAATAGTCAATCCTGACTTGTATAAAATGGGCCGACTTTGTGAGTCTATCAACAATCACCCAAACAAAGTCATGTTTTTGTTGCGTGAGGGGAAAACCCAACACAAAATCCATGGAAATGTTATCCCACTTCCATTGAGGAATTGGAAGGATTCACAGGACCCGTTGAAAACTTGGTGTTCGCCTTGACTGTTTTGACACGTCAAACATTTAAACACATATCATTACATCTCTTTTCATTCCTTTCCACCACACGCTGCTTAATCCTGATACATTTTGTGACGCCCCAATCCCGGGGTGTCCGTTGACTACCCGTCAACCTGCGGAAAATCTATACATCTCGTATTACGAGACACATACCTAAGTAAAAATGACCACTTGGGCCCATATACCAATACTCATAAAAAATATACCAAACTATATTCCAATAGTTCAAGAGTTATACATTTCTTCTTAATATATCACATATTAAAAATTTACAATTTTAATACATATAATCCCAAAAACCATCAAAGTCATAACCCGGCTTTCTTCCAAAATCGGCCTCTAAACTGAGTCGTCTCCTCGAACGCTCCTTGTACCTGAAATAATATTCTCATTGTAGAGCTATCGCCTAGTAGTGGAATCACCCTAAATGGGTTACTCCCCACCTAAGTGCATATGCAATAATCCAATGTAAACACACACTCAAGTAAATACGTGATCCTACTTGAATGTCTACATGTCATCCCCATGTCTTGAGTCCTCATCGACTCCCTCACACTTACCTAAGCCATGTATGAGAAAAATAATCATTTTCAAAACAAAACTTGTTGTTCTCGAAAATACACTACCGAGTTTCGGTAAAAAGATGGGACTACCCTCCGAGGCGAATGTGTTGGATAACTTCCCGAAACAGTCATGGTCCTCATCCGAAATGATCTGTTGGACCGTCTCCCAACCCCATTCTCCGGAATATCATCAAGTGAAATTCCTTTCGCAACCATGTTTGTTTTTATTTTTCTTTCATGCCATGCACACACACCTAATTTCTTGTGCTATTCTCACGCATCATAAATGCATTATGCTACTTAACACAATTTATATAACACATGCAAATACATCATCACGCATATATTGACATAAATTAAATCACAAATAACATGTTGTATTAATTTCAATCCATTACACCAAAAAATTACGCTGTCATGGCTAATTATCAAACACGAGTAATTCAATTTGAATTACTCACCAAACACATTTTCACAAATATTTCATTTAACACTATTCATGGAACAAAGTAAAACCCTCGAGTTATTGTTCACGGCCAATCACCCAACATCGGTTCTACTTTGTGAACCCGAAATCCATGACCATTTCCGGCCTTATGCACACCACAATACAATTTATAGCATAAATTATACACTAGCAGCCCAAACAGTCCGTGGACTGTCACGGACTGTCCAAATGGCTTCCACAAATTTCCACACTTCGGTTCCAAGATTTGGGACCGATCAAACTGCCGTTCAAGGCCTTAAACCAACCTAATCATCAACAAAACACTTAAACAAAGTGTAACTCAAGTAGGATAAAACCCCTACCTCACGGAGTTTGTCGAAACTCCAAGAAACCGGTGCCCACGCGTTGCCCTCGTCGCGTAGAACAACTTTCCTTCTTACTCCGAAGAAATCCGATGGTCCGATTGACCGGAAATCTAGAGAGAAGGAGCTCTCTCTCTCTCCAGATTTCAAAAAACTCAAACCCACTGCATCAACAAGCCAGCTTCCTCCGTCTGCCTCTTTTCATTTGAGAAGGTCACTATTCATGTTTTGTCTCATTCATTAAGAATTCCAAAAATGTCATCCATGTCCCTTCTCTTGGATTTAGACACGTGCCAGAATCTCGCCGCCCTGTTTATCATCTCTACTACGCAACATGTGTCACATGAGCACAACGCACAGTAACTTTTGTCACATCACATGTCATTTTACGGCACCCGATACTCGGTGCCTCAAAAAACGTGCACTGATCGTTCAAATTCCACCGCTAAGAAACGCACGGCAAGAAACGACATGTGATGCGACAAAAGCACCCGGGTGCCTCATAAAACGGAAAACGCACCGGTCTGACCAACCGAAATTCAACGTGTTAGATAGATTTCGCGAGACGATTCCAATCTGCGAAGTTCGTCACAACCGAGATCAAAATGCGACGCACCAAACTAATTTACTTTTTCCAAAATTGGAATTCCTCTGCCTTACATTCTCCTTAAAAGGAATTTTGTCACGAAATTCTGGACAATCTCAACAAATCACATGCATATGCAACGTGCATTATACCATGCATGTAAACTAGTCACTTAAGTGTTAAACGACTAAACCACGTACCTTCATCCCTGTCAAGATATGTGGATAGGTCTGCACTGGTCCCCGCTCCCAAGTCGACTCCACTCCACCTGCTGCCATAGCACCTCACTAACCTCACGGTCTTATGCTGCAAAAACTCGATCCCTAAGATCCAAAATGCACACCGGTCCCTCCTCGGCATCTCATCCAGTTGAACTCACCCTCCCCAATCCACTACATGAGCCGGATTTGGAGTGTGTTCCTCCGAGCACGGAGACGTGAAATACCTCTCGACACCCGATATGTCATGCAAGCCAACCAAGAGGACTGACCTGCCTACCCTCTCGAGTATCTCGAAGGCCCATTAAACCCGCCTACAACTCCTCGCTACTCGAACCTCGACCACCTCCTTAAGCATCACCTTCAAGAAGACGTGATCTCAAAACCCAACTCTAAGTGGTCGACGCCGACATCGCATAGCTCTCCACGGCCCGAGCCGTGAGAAGACGTTGTCGTATCAAGCCCACCTTCTGGTGGGCCCTTGACCCAGATCGGACCATTGATGGCTCTTCCAATTCCTATCCAACATATCTTGCGGAACCGCATGGCCTCCCATACAATGTCTCATATGGTGCCATCCGTATACTTCGCCTCTCGATAATCAGCGGTTGCACTTAATTCCACTTAAGGCAAGTGCCTTCCTAAGTACCCTTATGATCCGAGACGATGCTCAAGAAGATATCCTCTAACACTGTGTATAATCCACAATAACATGTAAACCCTACACAACCCCCGCTCGTGTGTAAACGCTGACCTTCCCAAGGTCACAATCACTGACAACCCAATGGGTCATTAACCTAACCCATGTCATGAATGACATCCACATACCAAGCCCTCGCTTTCTAGCCGCCAACACTCAATTCAATTTCCAATGGGGTATCCAAATCTCGAGTCACTCCCGACTCCTATCACTCAACACTAAGTCTTTGTGATAACTTTGACTCGTGGCAGGTTTTCATCTCTCAGCAACATAACTCTTCTACCACTCGCGAGCCTACATTCAATAATGCAGTACTCGGATATCTCCACTGCCCCATAATCCACGTAAATTTCGGATAACTCCACTGTCTCTTACACCCACACAAAAATTTCTATAACTCACCTGCCCTTACACCCACACGTAAATTTGGGATCTCTCCCGTGCCCTTACACCCACAATGTACCTGGGATCTTCTCCCCGAGTCTCTTACACCCACATAGTCTCTCCCCGGGTCTCTTACACTCACACAGAAATTTGGGATACCTCCCCTGGTCTCTTACACCCACACAGAAATTTGGGATACCTCCCCGAGTCTCTTACACCCACACAGGACCTTTCGGATACTACCGTGGGTCTCCTTCACCCTAACTCCAAGCTTCTCACCTTAGGGGATTAACGACCCCCTTCTTGCTTTGCCCAACACACCTTAATTACTCTTCATTTCCTGATTCGAACTATGAGTCTTCATTGGACGTAGTCCCAAAGACAAACCCAACCCACACTCACCAAGAGTGGTGAATGACCATACCGTGCACCCACACTCAACTCGACGCAATGTCACCGTGCACATGAACGCAATGATGCCAAACTGTGACACCCCAAATCCCGGGGGTCCACCCTGAGCAGAATCTTGGAGATCACTAACTCACAATCTCCGACTCATCCAGCCAATCCTCACTCCTACACCCTAGCAAGAACATCCCCATCTCGTTTCCTTCAAAGGCCTCAACCTTTTAAGCCTCCAAAATCTATCACACAAGATGCAACAATGAATGGGTCGATGCATCAATTTAAACACTACTCCTAGTCGACAAGTGTGAGTGAAACATACCACTGCACATCCGGCTAATCTAAGGCGCTCGATCTACGTACCCGCGAGATCTCATGTATCTAGGACAATCTCGCCTCATATGACCAGGTTGGCGACAGAAATAACATATAGTATGCCCTACCTGACTAGAAGTCCAGGCCTGTGAGTCCTGTACCTGACCTCGACCCACACTCTGGCTCCTCTGGCCCACCTGTGTTGCCGAAGGTGCTCGTATAGCACCAGGCCCGAAGCTAGTGTGACTGTACTAGGGTGTGGAGGAGCAGCAATATACTCTCTTGTTCTACAGTTGGCGGGATATATTTGTCCCAACCACAGGATCCATGTCTGGGGCTGATCAGGTCTCACATGCCCTGGTGTCGGCGATAACATATCATCTACCACTGGTACATGCAGGTGCGATCCACGTACAGTCATGAAACTTGTGTGAAGCATAAGTCTTCTACCTCTTCCCCAAACTAGAAGAAGGCTGATCCTCCTTTTTGCTACCAACACGCATCCCGGGGTGCAGGCGTCCTCGATCTCTCTCTCACATGGTGGAGCATCCCTGACCATAGAGTCCATATCCTATAGGCGGGGAATCCTACGATCACAGCCCCAAATGGACAACTTGACCCATTCTCGATCTCACAACCTTAGCCATGTCGGTGTACGCAATCATCGACAAATCGGGCTGGCTAGATTGAATCTAGCCACATAATCCATCACAATCATTGTCCCCTGCTTCAGCTCTAGGAACTCCTGAGCCTTCGCATGCCTCATAGTATCCGGAAAATACTTACCCATGAATAGCTCTTGGAACTCTGCCCATGTCATTGCCTCTAAGTCTCTAGAGGTCTTTGCCCAGTTCCACCATACTTGGGCCTCACCCTCTAGCTGGAACGCAGCTAGTCTAATCCTGGTCGTGTCAGAGGTAATCTCCATAACCTCCAACACCTTCTCAATCTGCATGAACCAATGGTTTGCCACCATCGGATCTCCTCCATTGAATGGGATGATGTGCCACCAAACGCTGGAGTTACTCGGACCTCACGACTACACTGCTACGGCTGTGCTATAGGCTATGTGCAATGCACCTCTGACCTCAACAAAGAGGCACATTGATCAAATCTTGGTGGTGCGACGGGTACCTCGTGGACGCCCTCGTCCGCTCGCCCTCGACTAACCATCTACCGTTTTTAAATGGCAAGTTAAATTCAATGCGATATTTAAAGAGCTCAAACACGACCTGAGACACTATTCATACACAAAAAAGCAGTTCATACACAGTGTCCTTGCATTCTGGAAGTGACATAATTCCATTTATCGAGATCATAATCAATCATTAAAAATTTTATTTTTTGAAAATTTCATTTTCAAGAATTTTATCTCATTTTATTTTATTTTAAAATTTTTTGAAAATTTTTGTGAGCAGTGTTGAGCGATTAGTCAACGATGGCTGGCAGTGCGAACCCAGCGGTTGGTGCACGAGTGCGACGCCCGGCGACTGGGTGCAAGGTGCGCCCGGGCCACGAAATCTGAGGGCGTGTCGTGGGCACGCCCTGGCGTGTCGTGGCCACGTAGCCGTAGGTGTCGTGGCCGGTGTGCGCTTCGCGAGCACGGCCGTGTAAATGGCACGCCTCGCGATCTGATGCCTGCCTCGGCTCACAGTCCTGATACACTTGGGAATTGTATTCGCGTCGCAACTCCCGGCCCGGCCACTGCGTCCAGCGCTGCGTCGCATTACAATTTCCATTGTATCGTGACCTGGTCCTTTCAACCCTTTGCACCCGATTGTATTGCGACACAAATTCCTCGACCACTCAAGCCGCCACCGATCACGTCTGGTAGCCGCTTCGTGACATGAAAACTTTCAGGCAACCTGCGCTCCTGTCCGCAATACAGTGATTGTATCGTGACCCTTGCCAGCCAAGCTCTCAATCCTATCACGATACACTCTCTCCCTGCCTATCAAGCCTCACTACTGCCAAGTCACGATACAATTTTGTGTGACACGCAACTTGACCTCTTTGCACTCCCGAAGATCTTTGTGTCTGTCTGTTCCATTGTATTGTGACACGAGATGTAATAACCCAACCAATCCTCTGCGCTTCTTTTTTTTTTTTTCGTTTCACACAACTTTTTTTTCATTTCTTTCCAGCTACTAGAAAATCAACCAAAATACATATACATATTTTTTTTTCTCATTTCCCAATACATCAAATAAATTTATAAAAACTTATTTTATTTGATTTTTTCTCCAGTTTCACACATATTTTTTGGAACACCCAAAATATATATATATATATATATATATATATATATATTTTCTCATTCTATTACGGACCATTTGTCGAAAATTTTCGAACACCTAAGGTTTTAATTTCGACCTAGTGTGTTCACATTTTTCCTATGCTATTCACGAAACATCTAATTATACACCTGACACATAACAATTCACATGATCACCACGAACACTGCATCTCAGTGTTCTAATCACATCCGTGTTATCTAGAGTACCCCACCTACCTAACTCTAACATCAAGCCACTCTAAGTGGTGATGGATACCCAAACCCGAGCTCCTTAGGTATTCGTATACCTAAGCTACGATACCATCTTTGTAAGACGAAACCAGGAATTAAGTTATTTACCGTCTGACTGCGGAAAAATCTATACATTTCATATTACGAGACACATACCCTAAGTAAAAATGGCAGCGGGCCCATATACCAAATCTCATCAAAATATGTCGACTATATTCAATAGTTAAAGAGTTATACATTTCTCTTATCTGAATACATATTAAAATTTACAATTTTAATACATATAATCAAAGAAAACCGCCAAGCCATAACTGCTTTCTTCAAAATCGACCTCTAAGCGGAGTCGTCTCCTCGAGCGCTCCTGTTACCTAAAATAATATTCCCTCGGCGGGGGTGGTATCGCCAGTGGTGGAGATAAAACTTTCTAAATGGTACTCAACAGAATAAGCATACGATGATCCAATGTAAACACACTCAAATAAATCGATCTACTTGAATGTCTACATGCCATTCCCACATCTCGAGTCCTCACCGACTACCTCACACTTACCTAAGCTATGTATGAGAAAAATAATCATTTTCAAAACAAAACTTGTTGTTCTCGAAAATACACTACCGAGTTTCGCTAAAAAAATGAGACTACCCTCCGAGGCGAATGTGTTGGAGAACTTAGAAGCAGTCATGGTCGCCGTCGAAATGATGCGTGGGCCGTCTCTGACCCATTCTCGAGATATCATCTGTGAAATTTCTTTCGCAACCATGTTCGTTTTTATTTTTCTTTCATGTCATGCACACACACCTAATTTCTAGGTTATCTCGGTGCATATGAAATGCATTATGTCATTTCAACACAATTTATATAACACATGCAAATACATCATCACGCATATATTGACATAAATTAAATCACAACAACATGTTGTATTTATTCTCAATCCATTACACCAAAAATTAGCTCACATGGCTAATTAACAAACACAAGTAATTCAATTTGAATTACTCAATCAAACACATTTTCTCACAAAATATTTCATGAACACTATTCACGTGAACAGTGAAACCCTCGGGTTACTGTTCATGGTCAATCACCCAACATCGGTTCTACTTTGTGAACCCGAAATCCATGACCATTTTCGGCTTTATGCACACCACAATACAATTTATAGCATAAATATACACTAGCAGCCCAAGCGATCCAGTGAGCCCATCACGGCTATCAGGCCTTCCTGAAATTTCCTGAAATTTCCACACACTTGGTTCAGATTTGGGGCAGATCAAGCTGTTCGTTCAAGGCCTCAAACCAACCGAATCATCAACAAAATACTTAAACAAAGTGTAACTCAAGTAGGATAAAACCCCTACCTCATAGAGTTTGTCGAAACTCCAAGAAACCGGTGCCCACGTGTTGCCCTCGCCACGTAGAACAACTTTCCTTCTTGCTCAGAAAGAAGAAATCCGGCCCGGTCCAGATTAATGGGAATGCTTAGAGAGAATGAGCTCTCTCTCTCTCTCTAGGTTTCAAAAAACTCAAACCCACTGCATCACGTTTGCTCTCTGCTCCTTTTTGGTACCAAACTTCGTTTGAGGAATGTACATTTATTCATGTTTGTCTCATTAATTAAGATTAAAAATGTTATTCATGTCCGCCCTCTCTTGGATTTAGACACGTGCGCAATGCCGACGTCCGTTCCGTCAAATATCTCTAACTGCATGCAACATGTGTCGCATAGTGCATCTTATAGGTGACTTTTGTGCATCGCATGTCGTTTCTGTCTTGGAATGCCTTGCCTTGCCCAGCGGGTGCATCGAAAGCGTTACGGAAATTTCATTGTCTCGATTGACGTGTTAACTAGATTTCGTGAGATGATTCCAGCGGTGAAGTCCATTTAAGTCATCGAGATTTAGAAAAATTTGATTTTACGATGCGATTTTGTCCTTTTAAAGTGGAAATTTTCTCAGGTCTTACACATTTTATTACCTCAAGGATGCTTGGTATATACCGTATTATGAGCTTTAAATAGTAACTTTTCTTTAGCTCTTTATCATCGGCACACATAATCAGATTACGGAAATACATAACTTCAAGCTTCTTTCACTGAAAACTCGGTCTTGTCACCATCTCTAACCATCTGTAACTTTTTTGTAGCTCTTCATCTGACTCTTTTAAAAGCATTTATAATCATTTGCTTTAAATAAGGTTGAGCTTTAATTGAGCTAAAATATGGCTCCTCGGATCTACTCTCCATTCACTATGTTGTATTAACAAAGCTGCCATTTCCTTTCTACTTAAGGCATATGCTACCACATTAGCTTTTCCAGGGTAGTAATCTATTATGCAGTCATAATCTTTGAACAACTCCAACCACCTCCATTGTCTCAGTCGCTCTTTATGCGTTAACAAATATTTGAGACTCTTGTGATCTTAAATGTAAATTCTACACTTTTCCTATATAAGTAGTGTCGCCATATTTTCTGAAAACCAAACCCCTCGTGACCAACTCTAAGTCATGAGTGGGATAATTTTGTTCATATGTCTTCAAGCGCACGGATGCACCGCCGCTCTTTCCCGGCTTGCATTAACACACGACGGGCCGGTCAAGAGCATCGCTGCTCTGAGTATACTGCTGCAGGGTAGTACCTTTATCTTTTAGCCGCCCCAGTATTCTTTGTGACAAACTATTACGACATTTATCGACGCCAAACTTCTCCTTTCACGAGTAATTTGGTGGCGAAGCTATAATGAGAAAATCCTTTTACAAATCTTCTATAATATCCGCTAAACCGAGAAACTTCTCGCCGGGTCACACTTGGCGATTTCCAATTCTGGCTGGCCTCAAATCTTTGGCAGGGCTGACTCTTTTACCCTCGCGAGACATAATGGCCTAGGAATGAAACTTTCTTTAGCCAAAAGTCACATTTGCTGAGTTTAGCATATAACCTCTGTTCTCTTAACGTCTCTAAGACTATTCTCATATGCTTTTCATGTTCCTGTGCATCCTTAGAATACACTATGATGTCATCGATAAAAACTACAACAAATTGATCCACATAGGGTCGGAATACCCTATTCATTAAATCCATAAATGTTATGTTTTGTGGTAGTCAGCGAATGGCATTATCAAAAACTCATAATGGCCATATCGAGTTCTAAATACGATCTTGACATCTACTTTACTCTCAACTAATAATATCCAGATCCACAGATCTATGCGAGAACCTGCTCACTAACTAATCAAAAAGATCTTCGATTCTCGGCAATGGGTACTTGTTTTTCACTGTCACCTTGTTGATTTGTTGATAATCAATGCACATCCGTAGAGTGCCATCTATCTTTTCACGAATAAAATAGGTGTCCCCCAAGGGGACACACTAGGTCGGATAAATCCTTTATCCAAAAGCTCTTGCAATTGACTCTTTAACTCTTTCAGTTCCGTTGGAGCCATCAGTGCCCTAGACATAGGGACTATTCCTGGCACAATTTCTATGGATAAGTCCACCTCCTTCTCAAGTGGAATACCTGGTAAACTCTTCAAGGAATACATCTGGAAATTCCCTTACTACTAGAATCTTTTCTACATCCACTTGGAGTCAAGTATCACGGCAAAGAATGTCTCACATCCTTTCCTCATAAATCTCCTAGCTTACATAGCGGAGATCACATTAGACATTGCACTTGATTCAATGCCTTGTACTATCACCTCAGTCTGGTAAGAGCATCTCAACACTACTGTCTTTTGACCACAATCAACAATAGCTCGATCTTAGACAACCAACCATTCCCAGAATCAAGTTAAATTCTCGGAATAGTAAGGGTATCAAATCAGCGAGAAACTCTCTTGCTTGTATAACAATGAGGCAATTTCTATATACATTCAATAATGACCCCTTACTAATGGGTGGTCACATGCATGTCATATGCTAGCCCCATTCCACCTCTTGGTATCTTATCGAACACATGCTCAATGCATACACATATGAATGAGTGGATCCGGGATCCCGATCATTGCATGCATTTCAATATCAAAGAAAATATACCGGCTAGAACCTTAGGAACGTTCGGTCCCCACGAGCCTTCATAGCATATGCTCGTGTTGGTCTTCCGCTCAAAAGTATGATGATCACATCTCGACAACTTGTGCCTCCTGGAATCCTCTATGCTAGCTCACGGCCACCCTTGACCTCTGCCTCTATCTCAAGTCGACCCGGTGGTGGCCGCGGACCTCCTCTCTTTGTTACTCGAGGATTCCTATTGTCTCTTGACTCTTTGGGACGATTTTCCCGAAAATGTTCAGTGCTTCCACATCTAAAGCACCCTCCTGTCAACAATCTACAAACTCCCAAATGCCTTCTATGGCAATGAGGGAATCCTAGGATTTCTCCCTGTCCAATTGAAGCTCTACCTATACTAGGTGCTACATTGGACCCTTGCCTTCTACCTCTCATAGCGGAACTATATTTTGATTGAGCTGGAGACTCTCTAGCTCTTTTCCTTGAGGAGGACGAAGCTGCCCTAGAAAACTTCTTCTTTTGAGATCTTTCTTTGCTAGCTCGTTTCTAGTCTCTCTACTTTCATTGCAGCTTGGACCAACTGATAGAAATCTACTTGTTGGAGAGAAGTCAAAGGTGCCAAATATCTTTCCTTATGGAATCATGCAGTCTATCATAATTGCCTGCAGAAATGCCTCCATTGAGGACGATTCAGTCGTACTTCTTGAGATCTTGAATTCTTTCTCATATCCGACCAGATAAGTTCCTTTAGCTAGGTCGAGGCTGTTTCCATGAATCCCATACATCTTGGTACATACTTTCCCTAAACTCTTGGACAAAAGAACTCCCGAGTCATGGGATTTGGAATCCTTAGACTTCTTGCGCTAGTTTCCGCCGTCGTATGCCTCACTCTGATAGTGAGGCGCATGATACTCGATCGGAGGGCATCTAACTCCTCGATATTCTTTGTAACCTTACCTAACAAAATTGACTTTATTAGACTCTTCCATGTTTGTCCCATGGAATTCCTCAACTCTATTTCTTCTTACCATGTCTATCGGGGCTTTTAAAGTTGTTAATCTTTCTAATACCCGAGTCATATCCTGAGATATCCTCAATAACGCTTCATTTGGCTCAGCCAGAACTTGGCTCTCACTTCTGACATATTCAGAAGGATCCGAAGTGGATAATCTCTTATCTTCAAGGTTAACACTTTCAGTTGTTTCTTCAGTTAGATTTGGAGGACGATCCATCTATACAAAACAAAGGATCCACATCGAGCTGACACATTACTAAACACATGCTTTTCTATCATATACTCTATCCAGAGGTGCCTAAACCTAGGCTTTTCAAGAAATGCCTAAACCTAGGCTTTGATACCACTAACATGTGACGCCCCCAACTCGGCACACGGTGTCAAGCGAGGGTGTCATTTTTTTTTAATAAGCTTTTAACCTTTAAGCTTGTTCATTCATATAATGTTAAACATTTAACTTGTACTATATTCTGTAGCAGCGGATTATAAAATATATACTGTAAAACCCGAGAAAATTCTAATTTTCTGAAAAATGGTAAAATGGTAATTTCGGTCAAAATCCAAAAAATTTCTAGATCTTGGATGTAAACGGACTTTAGGTTGGAATCGTCTCGCGAAATCTAGTACCCAGTCGAATTTACCGTCAAATTAAGAAGTCGAATTTCCGTTTTCAAGGCACAGTGTCGGGTGCCATTTGGCCGACTTGTGAGAGGCGTGTGATGTGGCAAAGTGCGTACTACATGTACCCATGTGACACATGTTGCATGATTAGTGAGATGATGGAGATAAATGGCTTAGATTAATCCAAGTGTCAAAAAGCCTTTAAAAGTCAAAACTAAAGGACAAAATGGGAATTAAGTGAAAAGAATAAGTAAATAAGACAAAAAGGCACCTTCTTCTCCATTTGGCTTTGGAAAACCTGCAATGAGGGTGAGAGACTGGTTTTAGAGAGAGAAAGTGTGACTTCTCTCTAGATTTTCTGACTTTCAGACCGTCGGTTCTCGTCGGGCCAAGAAGCAAAGTCGTTCTTGGCGCAAAAGGGCTACAGCGTGGACACGGTTTTGGGTTTTGACAACTCGAGAAGTAAAGATCTTTCCTACTTGCTTTATTGCTGTCCCCAGAGCCATGTGAATGGATATGGATGTTTTGAGGCCAAATGGTCGTGTGTTTTTCAATTCCAACAATTGGGATTAAGTGAAAAAATCCTTATGGTGGCCGTGAACAGTGCCGAGCCTAGGGTTTCACTGTTCACGTGATATGTTGTGTGATTTTTGTGTGGTTTGGATGATTCAAAATGAATTGCTTGATTTGTTAATTAGCCCATGTGAGCTAATTTTGATGTTATTGTTGTAAATTGAATAACATGATTTATGTGAGTTAATTTTGTTAATATATGCATGTAAAATATATTAGCATGAATTGTTTGGAAATGACATAATGCATTCCATATGCACCGGGGCACCCTAGAACGATAGGTGTGAGTGCATGACAAGAAAATGAAAGAAAAGTGAAAATGGTTGAGAAAGGAATTTCAAGAAAGATTTTCCGAATAATTGTCTTGTACAGTTGTCTAACAGTTCAATTTGGAGGCGGACCCATGACTGTTTCGGAGAATTACACAGCAATTCACTTCGGAGGGTTGTCCCGATATATTTACGAATTGTTCAGTAAGTTTTGAGAACAAAAACCCTTTGTTTGAAGCGTATTTTCTCATTCGGCTTAGGCATGTGGGAGAAATTCGGTGAGGACTCGAGGCGTAGGACAGGCATGTAGACATTCAAGTAAGATCATGTATTTGCTTGAGTGTGTTTGGTTGTCATTACATGTGTACTTAGGTGGGGAGTAACCCATGTAGGAGATTATCCTCTTTGGGCATTGCTCGCGCATACATTGAGATCATTATTTAGTCTGAGGAGTGTTCGGAAAGACGGCGCTCGGCCCAGAGGCCGATTTTCAAAGAAAGCGGATTGTGGCTTTGATATTATTTGTAAAACATGTATTAGAACTCCAAATTTTTGGTATATGTTTTGGTTAGAGTAATGTAATAACTCTTGAACTATTGTAATATATAGTTAGTTAGTATTTTTGTAGTATTGAAGTGCATGAAGCTAGTGGCCATTTTTACTTCATTTTGCTCGTGCTCTGGGACTTGAGGTGTGGTCGAGTGTACAATGTTGGGACGAGTTGTATCTTGGGTAGAGCTCCGTACAAAGGAGACTGCAGATTTTAGATTATGTCCTCAGGTCTGAAAAAGGGGACTCGATGGGTGGTGTCGGGTTGCAGAGCATCCGCGAGTATTCAGCGAGGTTCACGGGTTGTCAATGAACCCCGAGTAGGCGTCATGGCTTGGTGTCGAGCTAAGATGATTTACCTTGGGAGCTTGGTGGGTGTAAATTGGGTATACAATATACAGGACTCGTCAGGAAGCGGGTTAGATCAGCCATCCGTTGTGCATTTTGATGAATGAATTATTATAACATGAATTGTTGTGTATGTTGTGTGATTTGTGTACTTGGTGAATAGCACATAGAAAAAACAATGTGTTGAGGAAAAAAAAAATTTCTCTTATGAAGTTTTACAATGTGTAAAACAAGAAAAAAATAAATAAAATAAATTATATGATGAATTTATTTGGTTCTATTGAAGATATGAATATATATATATATATATATATATATATATATATATATATATATATATATATATATATATATATATATATATATATATTAGTTTCTGATGGCTGGAGCAAAGGAAAAAAATGCGAGGGGTATTTGTGGGCTGTGCCATTTTTAAGTTTATGCTGGAGGTCACGATACATGAGCTATATGTCGTGACACGGGCGCGAGGGGGCGCGCGGTGGCACGCCGCGACCGCGGCGTGTGGGGTACGTGATGCGACCTGCGACATAGCTTGACATGCCATGACATGGCCGACCACGCTCGAGGCGAGTGAAGCGCGAGATACAGCTAGCGGTGTCGCGATCACGATGTTCGTGTCGCGACCGACATTCTGGCTGCGCGCTACGATACGTGCTTAACGATCGCCACGATCTGGCGCGAGGAGCTGCGGCTCGCAGACGGCGGGCGCTGCGACCGCGGCCAGCGGTCTTTCGCGCGGCTCTGAGGCACCGCGCGCGCAACATGAGCTCTATATCACAATACAATGTTTGTATCGCGAAGAGAGGGAACGGCCTTTGTGTCGCGACAAAGCTGGCTGGCCTTCGCGACATAAGCGCTAACCGGCAGCGCCGCATAAAGCGTCTGACCGGACCACGACGCAGCGACCGCGGTAGGAGGACCCGCGATCTGAGCGCCCGGTGAGCGCCACGACCGCGGAGTCTTTGTGCCGCGCGGCCCTGAAATAGCGGCGTCTTGTATGACCGGGTCCTTGGGGTGTGCACCGTACCCAGCGACCCGATTTTGACTCGATTCATTGATACGAGTCATTGTTTGAATCAACTGTTCGTGAACCTGCGTCCGCGAACCTTTGTTCCTGAGTTTTCAAAAAAAATAAAAAAAAAATAAAAAAAAATAAAATAAAATAAAATGAAATAAAATAAAATAAAAAAATTTGTTGCGTATGATTTAAAGTATTGAAAATTTTTCAATATGCGAATAGTGTCTGGTGTGTTTACCTTAGAATCTTGCATTAAAAATTAACTTACCATTTGACATGTGCAGATGGCTAGTCGCGGGAAAGGACGTAGGGGTCGTCCACGAGGTGCTAGCCCGAGCACCACGATCTTTGACCAGGCGCTGCGGGGTACGTAGGGATTGCGGCTGCTACCATTGTACATGCTAGTGCCGACGGTGGCAGCCGGGAGGTCAGAGTAACCTCCCGGAGGGTTCGGGGCACATCATCCTCTGGAGATATTCATAGGGGAGGAGATCGGAGTAATTGGCGGACCATTGGTTCATGCAGGTTGAAAATGTATTGGAGGCTATGGAGATTGCCTACGTCGATAAAATCGAGACTAGCTACATTCCGGCTAAGAGGGTGAGGCCCAGTGTGGTGGGTGGGCGAGAAGACCTCTAGAGACTGAAAGCGATGACATGGGCGAGTTCCATGATCTTCATGGGCAAGTATTTTGGGACACTACTGCCGTCACGCGAAGGCTCGGGAGTTCCTAGAGTGCAGACGGGGCCCATCAGTGAAATGACCAGATTATGTGGCTAGATTCACTTGAGCTAGCGGATTTGCTGATGACTACATGGCCACGGACATGGCGAGTCGGGAGGGTCGAATGGGCTAAAGTTGTCCATTCGGGCGGGATGTAGGACTCGCCTACGGGACATGAGACTCCATGGTCGGGTGACCACGAGCATAGAAAGATCGAGGATGCACGGAGCACTCGGGATACGGGTGCTAATGGCAAGAGGAAGGAGAGCCAGTCTTCTTCTAATTTAGGGAAGAAGCCCGTAGCCGAACACGCGGGTTCCAAGGTCACACCACCGGCCGTGTGACGATCAAAGGTTCCAATCGTGTCGGGCAGATATGTGCTACCATTGCCAACAACCTTGATATATGAGTAAGGATCATTTCTTAGAGATGGATCCCAGGTTTCGGACAACTCACCTACCAATCTGGGTGAGGATAGAGAGGATACAAATCATTCCTCACAACCCAAGACAGCCGAGGAGCCGCTGGGCTCTGTGAGCCGCACGGCACCTCCCGTTACACGTGCAGCCAAAGAGGCTAAGATGGGCCGAGGCAGGACGAGGCCCACGTGCGTGACGCAGGTTCAGGGCGTGTCTACGCGCATCAGCACCACCGGCTGTCGCAAGAGGATTAGCCATTATACAAGGCACGTTTTACATCTCGCCTACGGGCAAGAGGTTATTTGATTCGCATTTCAGATTCAGTTCATTGCCGCATCGCTTGTGATAGAGCTGTGGCTGAGGTCGAGGCCTCGATGAGCCCTCTTGTATGTGAGTTCTCCTCAGTGGATTGTGTAATACAGGATGTGGATGACATGTCGTGGTGTCATGGAGTTGCAGATCTCTAGGATTCTACTCACAGTGGATCTAAGGGTCATGGACATGTCAAAGTTCGACGTCATCCGGATGATCACGACAGCCTTACCCGGGTCATCATCGATCACAGCGTAGAGGGTTACCGCTTATACGCAAAGACTTCCGCAGACTGTGTTGTATTTCAGGACAAGCATGACATTGGGCCTGTGACACAAAGGTACGAGTCCGTGTGTTACGGACAAATAAGGTTAGCTAGCAAGCCTTTTACTCCCGGGAGGACGAGTGAGACTCTGACTTAGATCTGCTCCCGAGTAGTCCGCTATACGAGGATGCGTTTTTCCCGACGGGGCCACTCGGATTGTCCCTCCGTAGGGTTATACTCAGACGAGTTACACCCCAGTACGCCCATCTATATGACCGCATAGATGGCACTGCCAGCTGAGCTGCGTTGAACTTGAGTCCAACTACAGGAGTTACCTGTGACAAGGGTTCATTAGATGCAGCACTTCACCATGGGGCGTCCGCTCGCTTATGGTTGTTAAGACAAGACCCTTCGACCAGGCATCAGACATGTGCAACGAACAGGTTACTGGGCCAAGAATCGCACCCATCACGAGGATCACTGATTTGTTTGGATCAACAGAGGAGTACAGTCTATTCCAGATAGACCTTCGTGACCGTTACCACACCGAGGGTTGTATACGATATCCTTAAGACAAATACCAGACGCGCATGGCACTTTAAGCTTACTAGTGGATGCCCCTTGATTAACGAATGTGCCAACGGCATTCATGGACCTCATGCATAGGGTATTCCAACCCTATTTGGATCAGTTTGTCGTGGTCTTCGTGGATGACATCTTGATCTATTCCTAGTCGGAGAGGGAGCATGAGTATCATTTGAGGATTGTATTGGCGCTTGTCGAGATCCCATCACTCAGACACCAGCCCAAGACAGTTTTGCCATTCATAGACGGACAGCCAGCCGCATCGTGCGTGTCAATGGACCTCCAGAGAAGTGTCAGGTCAGTGATGAGTCGGGAGAGGCCAAAGTTACCTTCGAGATACGTAGTTTCCTTGATCACAGTACTACAGAGCATTCATTAAGGATTTCTCCCGGACAGAGCAAGATCTCCATTTACGAGATCGACCCTAAGGAGCAATGTTTGATCAAGGACCATGAGGAGGCATCTCAGAGCTGAAGAGGAGGGGCTCACTACTCGCTCTCCATATCGATAGTCCCATAAGGACAGGGGTACACAGCAGGCTGTGGAATGCCTCAGGCCTGGACCAGAATGGTTTCTACACCCAGAAGGTAGCAACTTTATGGTTCCTGGGCATTGAAGAATCATATGGACCATCTCAATAGCACGAGTATGGAGCTGACAGAGTCTTCGCTGAGATTCAAGGCCACCATTATACATGAGCAGCTGACGCACTCAGACCATAAAGTCCTAAGATATTTTCACGCAATAACTCAATATGAGACAACAGACGGATTCAGTTCCTAGAGGATTATGACTCACTCAGACACCACCCCGGTGGGCAAACGCGGTGGTTGGATGCACTCACTAAGTCACTGGGAGCATCAAGGAGCATAGCTTCCCTTGAGAGTGGCTGATGCCTCCACAGACTGGATAGCTCAACATGATGTTGGTTGTGCCTGTACGCTGGGAGTTTAGCCACACCATCTCCGCTGAGCAGAGTGACGAGTCCCAGACAAGACGCGATAGTGTCCATCAGAGACCCAGTACAATTAGTACAGTATGAGGGCTGCGTAACATCATCTGCAGATGGTGGTCTCAGAAAGAGACGGTATATGTCTCAAATGAGCGATTCCGAGAGAGGAGATTCTCAGTGGGAGTTTCTCAATACTCGATCAAGTCAGATCCAGTATACTGCAAGATGTGTACCAAGATCTTGTCGCGCACTACCTGAGCTGATGAAGAGACACTAGGACTTTTGTTTCATGATGTCTCACTGGCTACAGGCATACGAAGACTGTGTTTTACAGGCTATCAAACATATTGAAAGTAATGAAAGTGGAAGGAGCATTACCACGGATTTTTGACCACTTTCCACATACACCGCAAGATATGATGCTATATAATGATAGTGGACCTACCAATGGGTCGGCATTTCTAGTCATGATGACCTTCATCGAGAGATCGCACGTTGTACATTCGAGATAGTCCAAACTACATGAGTACCAAAGATCCATAGTGCCTGAGAGAGGACCAGGTTTACTACGCACTCAAGAGCCTGGGGGCTGACAACACGCACCACCATGACAGCACTTCACCCAGATGAATGGCTGTCAATGAGAGGACCACAGCACAGAGGACAGGCACTGAGAATGCGCCCAATCATAAGAGAGCAGAAGACACTGCTCCAGGAATCACACAACACAGCCATCTTTATATACCTGGAGCATAACTACATGAGGTACTCAGATGAGGAGGCATCAGATGGAGTGTTGATGCACACTGATAGCCGGACTAAGGTGAGAGAGTTCACCACTGAATCCCATCCGATTTGAGACTGGGAATAGTGAGCCGATACTAGCCAAACATCTTCTCATTTCAGTCAAGAGCCAAAGACAGAGCTGAACATATACTGAACCGCCACCCAGAGTTTGCGGTCAGAGAATCAACGCCTCTGGTGCCATGCTCAAGATGACGGTCAAACTGAATGGTTTATAGGAAGCCATCGTCAGGTTCATCAGCTTTCGAGATACTCGAGGTAGGCATCAGGTTGACCTGCCAGCTTTACTCGCCAAAGATGTCAAGGTTCACGAGAGAAGGTCACGCCTCCATGCCCAGGTACACTCAGATCCAAACATGTGAAGGGGACTGGCACTGAGGCTGACATTGCATTGGACCCGAGGATGACCAAACAAGGCATTATGGATACAACGGATCAGTCTATACCAAGAATCCATGAGAATAGCGAGGGTGCTACGGCAGACTGCGGGAGTGGAGGAGTCAACAGCTTATGACGATGCGCCACCCATCCTCTTGTTTAGATCGGCACTTTGATTTAGTCGCCAACACTTAAACGATTACTTGTGATGGTATAGAATTTCGAGACAAATTTTTTTTTAAGGAGGGGAGAATGTAAAACCTGAGAAAATTCTAATATTCTGAAAAAAAATGTAAAATGGTAATTTCGGTCAAAATCCAAAATTTTTCTAGATCTCGGATGACGAAACGGACTTCAGATTGGAATCGTCTGCAATCTAGCTACCACGTCAATTTCGTCGGGTCGAGCCGATCGAATTTCATGTTTTTCGAGCCCACTTTGGATGTCGGATTGTCATTATGGCATTATGAGACATGTGATGTGTGGGTCGCTGTCGTATCTTGTGTGACCCAGCATCTTGCGTAGTTAGTGAGAGGATGAAGATAAATAAACTGGAATTAAGGTATGTGTCAAACGCTTTAAAAAGTGGCCAAAGGATAAAATGGGAATTAAGTGAAAGAATAAGTAAATAAGACAAAAGGCGCCTTCTTCTCCATTTAGATTTCTTTGGAGAAGCGTGCGGTGAGGGTGAGGCGGTTTTAGAGAGAGAAAATGTGACTTCTCTCTTAGATTTCCACAGCTTTCGGATGATCGAGTTCTCGTCGGGCCCGAAGCCCAATCGTCACTTGTGCAGGAACAATGGGCCATTAATTTATGGAGTTTCGGCAAACTCAGGTAGGGATCTTTCCTGCTACTTTGTGCTTTAGTGAGCCATGTGAATGGATAGGGATGTTCTAAGGCCAAATGGCCGTGTGTTTTTAAGTTCCAACGATTAGGATTGAGTGAGAAAATCCATATGGTGGCCATGAACAATGCCGAGCCTAAGGTTTCACTGTTCACGTGATATGTTGTGTGATTTTTGTGTGGTTTAGATGATTCAAAATGAATTGGATTTGTTAATTAGCCCATGTGAGCTAATTTTGATGTTATTGTTGTAAATTGAATAACATGAGTTATGTGAGTTAATTTTGTTAATATATGCATGTAAATATATTAAGCGTAGATTGTTTAAAATGACATAATGCATTCCATATGCATAGAGGCACCTTAGAGCGATAGGTGTGAGTGCATGACACGAAAATGAAAGAAAAGTGAAATGGTTGTGAAAGGAATTTGAGGAAGATTTTCAGAAAAATTACGCACATATAGTTAATCAAATGGATTCATGCTCGGAGCGGACCCATAGTATTTGGGGAGTGCAATTCACCTAAGAGGGTTGTCCAATATATTTACCAAAATTCAGTAGTAAGTTTTCGAGAACAAAAACCCTTTGTTTTGAAAACTGTATTTTTCTCACATTCGGCTTAGGCATGTGTGAGGGAGTCGGTGAAGACTCGAGACATGGGATTGGGCATGTAGACATTCAAGTAGGATCATGTATTTGCTTGAGGTGTGTTTGGTTGTAGTACGTGTGCGCTTAGGTGGGGAGTAACTATGTAGGTGTACTCTTGGGCATTGCTGCAGCACATTGAGGGGATAATTATTTTAGGTACGGGGTGTTCGAGGGAGGCGAGGCGCTCATTTAGAGGCCCCGATTTTCAAAGAAAGCTTGATTGTGGGCTTTGATATTTTATTTGCCAGCATTAATATTAGGCTCGAATTTTGGTATATGTTTTGGTTAAGAGTAATAATAGCTACGGCTGTGTAATATAGTTGGTTAGTATTTTTGTAGTATTGATCGCATTGGTAGTGACCATTTTACTCTTTCTTCAGTATGTGGACTGAGTGTGATCGATTGTACAATGTTGGGACAGGTTGTATCTTGGGGTAGAATTTTCATCCCTGAAAGGAGACTCTCCGATTTGAATTATGTCTGAGTCTGAAAAGGTGACTCAATGGAGTGGTGTCGGGTTACTCGACATCCACGAATGTCGCAGTTATTGAGTTGTCAACGGACCCAGGAAAATGGGGCGTCACATATCTGAGCTCCATATATGGAAGTGTTCACGTTTACAATATTTACATTGTTTACAAAAAACAAAACATATCTGAAATAGGCAAGGTGCTTTGGTAGGCGCTATTAGTGTGTTGACCCAGTTCTTTGATGCGGATTAATCGCAAATAAATCTGGTTTCTTCTTACGTACTTATGGATGAAACACGGTGCTAAACATAACTTAGTGAGAATAATACTCGTAGACGACCCACCAATAAAATTAAATCACGGCTTTATCACGTATCATATCTACTAACCCATGTCGAATACTTATCTCGTATTAATCTTGTCATATCGCGTAGCATATGTTACATACCATATAATTTACACAGTAACTATCGATCTATAATATATCGTATCTTATTTTTATTTACATGTGTTACACTTTTCTTCTTATTCTTATCAACATACAAGCATCCCTTTGTTTACACATTAATGCATCGCGATCTTTATGTTTATATATCATCTTTATGTCGTTTAGTAATATCGTATTCAGTCATTTGTTTTATGTTTAAATGCGTCATAAGCGTAGAAGTGGATAAATGGCTGTAAGAGTACAATGTTGTACTCAGCGTATGAAACAATGGATGCATAAGAGTGAAAGAGGTGTTGTTATCGTTGTGACTGAGAGACGTGGCCAAATACATAAGAGTAAGAGGAGATATTATCATTATGGGAGGCAGGTATTGATATAAGGGCGAAGGCGTTGTAATGACCAACGGGGCGGCCAGTCGGTATGTTGCAAACTTGTTTTTCACTAATAAGCGTACCGTCCCCAGCTACTCTGAGGTTACAGCCAGACAATCCGTATGTATTTTATCTTCGATCGTATAATAAATGACCCTGAATAATTATTGTCAAATACATTATCGTAATAATGATATTCTGATCGTTTATTTATATCTTTGCGTTTTTCATAACAACATATCATGAATAATTTATAGTTCAATTGCTTATCTTCCTTAATTTATTCTTATCATTCGATTCGTATTTATATATGGATGGATTACAGACTCGAGGTTTTCAAGAACACACGAAAATAGTTTGAAAGTGTGCATTTATCAACAAATCAAATTCTTTCGAGCGTCAAGCAGTCCACAAATTCGGCAGGATTGTCAGAAAATAGTCAAAATTCTAAAAATTCCTAAACTCGGTTCAAAAAATTTTGGAATTTGGATTTTACGACTCACGACACCACAAGTAATCTCAATGAATTAAATGGCCATTTAGGATAAAATAACCCAGTAAGAAATTTTAAATACTCTTTGGGTTTAACATTAAGATTTAGTCTTTTTAGCGTGTCTCATATTGTCAATTAAACTTTAATGTACAACAAATAATATAGTCAGATTTTCGTAGATCTTAGAGAAAGTTCTCTCTGCAAAATCTCTGTAATTCTTCAGCGTCTACTACGATGTGACTTGCGCTGATAACATTTTATTTATTTTTTATTATTATTATTATTATTATTATTTGGATACTTCATGTCACGCCATTCGGTCCGTTTTCAGCTTAGAAAATTTTTATTCTTTTCGATTCGGCTTTATTTTAAATGAATTTAGGCTCAGTCGTTCTGGCTCAAGAGATTTTAATAAAAATCTCGTCACTTGAAATCATTTGGCGGCACCTATAATGAAAAATCACAAATATTAAACATGCCGAGTCGAAGAATTTTAAGGTCGTTCGATTCGTGGGGCAATTTAAACGGATCCCCAGAGAATTTTTAAGAACTGCCAGATAGTTTATTAATTTATTATTGTGGAATTTGGCCAATTAAAGTTTATGGTTGTACTTTCATATAAAATATTAGTGCAAAAGTCTGATTCTTTGAAAAAATTTTAATTTCTACTACTTGGCATACAATCTTTTATTCTTATATCGTTTGGGTCCTTAAGTGGCAATTCTGGAATTTACCCTTGACTTTTTATGTGTTAGATTTTTTCTTATTTATTTTTAGCATTATTTTATTAGAAAAAATATATGTTTAATTTTTATTATCTTACAGCTTGTGTTATAAAGCTGTCGTAGTATAATTTGGGGTGTTCAAGCATTCTGAAAGTTTTGTCTGTGTTAACATTTTAGATTAGAGATCATCTGAATGAATTTCATCCAGAATTTTAATTCATCATGGAGTGCCGAAAAATGGGGCGCGGTGGTGTGTGAGTTACCTGGTAAGCGGATAGAAAGATCGGGCATGGCCCAGTAGCTTCGACCACCTCGGGCATCAAGGTGGATGAGATAGGATGCTAGAGCAAATAGACCGCCTCGAGCATCAAGGTGGATGAGATAGGATGCTCGAGCAAATAGACCGCCTCAGGCATGGGAGATATAGTAAATAGAGCATGCGTTGTTGTCCACCTCAGCTGAGCATTAAGCCTTACGATTATTATGCATAACAGTTAATACTATAAATTAATGGAGTAGCGTGAGGACATTTAGAATTAAGCTCGTAAGCGCCCATTCTGTATGTATTATTAACTACAGTGGTATATAATGTATGAGGATATACCTGAAAAAGGGACCCGGTTCTTTTTGAAAAATTCTTTTGAAAGAACAAGAGACCTTTCCACTTCTGTCTATGTGCTTACTTCGATATCAACCTTTATTGGTTTTAGTCAAAAAAATAAAAAACTGCTATTAAATTACAAAATATCTTCAATGGTCTAGATTTAGAATCAACATATTTACATTGATAAATCATGTACTCCATTGACATGAGACTTGTATGTGGGCTAATCTTAATTCAATCAAGATTAACTTAATTGTATAATTGAAACTATCCGTTATGTTTCCTTTCTTAATTCATGCGAGTAAATCAATAAATATCCTAATCAATTATACAAAATTTAATATCAAATATATAATAAAAATTCATGTGGAACTCATGTGGGATAAATTTTATCATATTGAGTACAATGAATCACAACCAACTGCCTTCCTATGCATTGGATCCAAAACAAATTAATGTATAATTTGGTATTTAGGGGCATTGGTTGAGGTCCTCTCACTACCAGGTAAAAGCGCATTAGGAGGTTATATCAGGATTCTGATGTTTAGTTCGAGTTATGAGATTTTTATACAATAATGAAACATTACATACGTCGGTGTTTTGGGTTATATTCTTGGAATGATAACTTTCCGATTTTTAGGTAATGTTACATTCTAGGCTAACCTTATTTTTTCTTCCAATATTACCCCCTAATTTTTACCCTTCGGGACAAAAAAGTCCTTGACATTACCTTTGACAAAAATGTCCCTGATTTTTACCCATGTGTTTTGGTGATTCTTTTCATTCATCTGCACATTGTTTTGCTCATACTAATTAACACATTAATCCATAGCTAATGCCATACCCATTAACACATTAATCCATAGCTAATGCCATACCCAAATTATATTATCAGGGAAATGGAACTAATGTGGCCATAATGAAAATATATCAACCATAGTCAATGTTTATGAGAAAAAATAATTAAAAAGATAGTTGTATGTATATCGGGGCAATTAAGTTAAATGGTTGGTTTTGTAATACAATAAAACCTTAAATCAAACAAGTTTATGTTATATTGCTCAACCAAACAACATTAGTTAATGTTTTTTTGTGACATTACCGTGGTAAATGTTGGAGAAGGTAATCACATGGACAATTTTTGTAGTTTATGCACTTAAAATTAACATACTATTGCCAAACCATGCATAAATCAAAACACTAAAATCATGCATACAAATAAATAAAGTAAATAGCTTATGCTCATATGGGTTGATTTTGATTCAAATGTGGATTTCTTTATTTATTTATTCTTGTCAAGCCAAGGTGTCTTGTCTTTGACATCTTATGAAGCAACGTTTTAGGCATCTGGCATGCTCCATTATCTCCAGTATTAGTCGAGATGGTATAAAGGCGATAAGGATTCTAGCATGTCTGTTGCATTAAAAAAGCTAGAACTCGAGACCTCTTATTATTAAGCTAGGATACTACTATTATAGACATCACATAACCCACAAACTATTTATGTCTAAAAAAAATACCCTACATTTGGTGACTCCATTGAGCGTAAAAGAAACTGTTCTATAATGCAATATGAATCTATAATAACAATCCAATTTCTTGATATCATGATTTATTTTTTCTGCCCAACATCCTCTACAACACCACCCCACCCTCTCTTCTCTCCTTCTCAGCCCCTTTTCAAGGCTTCAAATAATGATACAGCAAAAACAAAATCCAGGAAAAAATGAGGTCAACATCCTTTGAGATTCTATCCTTTGGAGGAGTATAGTATTCAATTGCTATCAATTGAATCTTGAAATAGCACCTGTAATTCCATGGTGTTCCGGGCGGGAATTCTCCGTTCCGTGGCGTTTCCTCCATGGACTTAAAGCTGTGCAAAGAGGATCTCATTCCACATATCAGGAATGCCAGGTAAACACCAGTGCAAGCAATCCTGAACTCCAGTTGTTGCTTTGATGCTGTACCGAGAAATATGACCCTCGTCTCTAAGCTGGGAAGATGCTGTTATGTCCAAGATCTTAACCTTCGTCCCCTTCACAGCAGAAACCGCGACCAGGATCCAGGTGCAGCTTGAAGTCTTACCGTCAGACAGAGGGGTGGTGTTGTCACAGCTCCCTCCTGTGTTCCAGTCGCCATTGAAGAAATGCCGAGGCGAGATCGTCCTGTAGAAGGCCTTCAAGCCTGGATGTTTTGGCAGCTGTGAGTCTACCCACTTGACAATACTGTGAATAGTGAGATTTTTCGCCCCTCCAATTTCTGCTATCTTTGGATCAGTGTTGGGTACTCCTCCTACATGCATCACCCACCTGTTCCCCTTCAGCTTTCCTCTGTTCCAATGGTGTCCCGTGTTGAGAACCAGAACGTCGAACTTGTGAAGGAATCTACGCAGGAATCTTGCTGGACGATCGAGGTGCATGGCATAATACATGCTTGGGTTTGTGATGTTGAGCGGTTCCAAGTCACACAGGCTGGCTGACCAGTAATAGAGTATGGTAGTATTCGTGTCTGGGAACCAATAAGCCCACCCATCAGGGCGTAGAGAACCACGAGCCTTGATCAGACCATACTTCCCACCCACGCTAACAACATCAGGCCTCTCCTTACCACCTGTGATCATGCACATTAGAGATTGGAATTGCTGTCTGCCCAGTGAATCCCCGATAAAAGCTAGGGTTTTGTCCTGCATCCTGGAATTCATCAACAGAATCAGCATGGTAGAACACAATTTCAGACTATTAAGATAAACCTTCGCGTCCACATACTCGCTCAGTTGGTAAAGTGTTCAAAATTTAAAAGGTGGGACATCTAGGAGGGAAAGGTCTAGGTTGAGTCCCAATGGGGAATAGTTTTACTGCAGTGTAACAAAGTGCCCATTGTAAAAAAAAAAAATGAGAAGAAGATAAGCAGAACAAGAAGTACGAAATTTCTCATTAGATTCTTTTCCTCCTAATTGAGACTTACACCTGGAGCCTCTTACCTCCCACAAGCCCCCCCTCCCAACCCTTCATCACTTGAGCCAAGACCCTGGCTGGCAGGAAGGAAGAATTATTGATTTTATTTTATTTTTGATAAGTAGAAATTTTTATATATAAGTAAGAAAATATATTAACAAAACAATGCCAAGCCCCAGATTATACAAGTTGAATACAGGACAAAACAAAAAAAGGATGACACTGGAAAAGTAGCAAACTAATATGTAGAGAGATTATTGATGAGTAAGCAGCAAACTAAAGAAAATAACAAAGGAAAGCACAAGAGAGTAATTAATGGAAAAGCACAAACATCTAGAATATGACACTAGCACCTATGATCCAAGTGTGCAAGGGGAGGAATGACCTATAATCCAATATGTACCGCCTTCGGTCAGAATGATGAAACTAAACTCAAAAGCGGCCCATATCCAGGCGATGGTGAGTTCACGAGGCAGGAGACAATTATAATTGTTCAACAAATCAGATCAGACCTCAGTTGATATATTATAATCTCAAGCAGCTTGGCTAGATTGGGCTTGCATTGCAAACTATAAGACAAGATGAAAGAAAGAAATTGGCATCAAATAACAGAAAATTAGAAAAGTGATGTTTTAGCTCGAGCAGTAAGTTCTCTTCTCTGTCATCTGTTGCCAGGCTCACTTTAAAATCAGAGTTATTCATACACCTGAACCAATCAATCCAAAATCATTTAAGGTGATGTTTTAACAGCTTGACTAACTTAAACAAAAGTTCAATTAATTGTGATTGCATCACCTGGAAAAGGCCACATCAGCAGTTATTTATGTGGGTTAGGTTGGATCTAACCTAACATGCAACAACAAATGATCTGATGTCATATGAAAATTCTCAAACAAACAGTAGTACCTTCTCAAGAAGTTTGAACTAGTAAATTTCTCCCTTTTACAATTTTTTGGCCGCCACCGAAACTTCTCATATGCAAAATCTGTGCGCTGCGTCAACTGGCAAGCCCATTGGTGATATGCATTGCTTTACATTTAAACCCAGAATACAAAGGCAACTTGTCATCCTCAACCCATTTTCCTATAGCATAGTTACAGGCTGTAGCAAAAGCCCATATAAAAAGAGAATGACTAATCAGTTAACATATAAATAGGTAAATATACAAATCAACTTAACTTGTACACCACCCTTTTGACAATGAAAAGAAGTGACCAGGTATAGAGAAACTCAGATCAATATCATTTTGTAAGATTGATCATTCAGCATGTGACAAACCATTTACTAATCTGGTCAAGGGTATATGATGGTAAACTAATAATTCACTAAGCTAATGTCATGAGACGAAGCTGCTGCTACAGAGTCCAAATGCTAGGGCACCATGGACATGGTACAGAAGTCATATCAATGAAATCTACCTTCAGCCCTTAGTTTAACCAATCAATAGTCATGCTTCACATAGTTATGCACATTCAAATCTTCTCTAATTGAAGTCGACCCATGAATAGAACAGTCTAAATTAATCATTTTACCTCTGCCAACATGCCTATCAGACAAAGCTTTTGTTAAGGTTCTCTCTATCTAGTTTCCAGTCCATGTGAAGAGACTACAACAGAAACCAATTAAAATAATAATAATAATAATGTTGAGTTCTTTCCTTTTTAACTGCCTAATTAGGACTTAAACCTAAGACCTCCAATATACCCACCATAACTTTTCTTGACCAGGTTTCAACAGCATAAAATGAAAATAAATCAATCAATATTCTACCTTGATTTCCTACACTTGTTAAATTCTTATATTCTTTCCCCTCTAGTGCAGAGCTTTTATTCTTAGAGCTTATTGGTGCTGCTACAACCAAAGCCACATCTTCTGCGTTTTCTAAACTTCTCTTTTCTTCTGGCTTTCTATTGTCTCTGGATTCCTCTTTCGGGAAATTTACAGTAACTCCTGCTAGGCCACAATAGAATATAAAGCTTTAGTAACATTAGTACCAAGTATACTATAACATGTAAAATAAACATAGGTGTCTGATTTCCTGGTCAGCAAAATTCAACAATGAGATCAGAAGCATACTGGATTTCAACAGTTCAGCTCACGATAAATGACATTTCAAAGTAGGAATAAACAAAGAAAACACAAATTTCATGTTTTGACAGAGTAACCAATCACAGCTGATCTGACAACCTTAACCATTTTCCATACAGGAAGTGGAACACCTAGAGATGTCCAATCTGGTGAGACTATGCTCGAGTCATGACTGATGAATTGTTCATCATACATGAGATCCAGCACAAAAAATAATTGTTTGTCGTGATGAATTGTTCATGGCTGGTAATTATCTTACAGTGTCTTACTTGGAACCCTTTGGTTCTTTTTTTTATCAATATATTACTTTTTATCAATAACAAAAAACATGAGATCCAGCACAAAAAATAACTCAAGTATTTACTCAAAAACATGGGTTCATTATTATCTGTTCACCAAACTATGGATCTTCATTATATAAATAAAAGGCTGGATCTTACCTTTCTTGTCAGAGGGAGTTATCATATTGCTGTCGCTGTTCCAAATTCCAGGAGAGCTTTTTTTGGGAGCCAATGGATCGAGTATACTAAAAGCCTGTTCTTCTTGGTCGTTCACCACTTCTTTGTCTTCTGGAGAGTTGGAGATATTATTGACCTCATACGTTAGTGGTTTCCAAGAGCTTTCTAAAGCAGCACCTATTTGAATATATACCCAACAGATCAAAACAATGCACAGATGTTAATAAAGAAGTAGCACAAATCTATTTTAATAATTCTAAGTATATAAATTTATAGAAACGCATTAATGTTTCTCTTGTAAAAAATACAGGACATGCTATTAAGAAAAGGCCATGTGCTCCTTCAAAACTTTTACCCATATTCATTGCCTAGTTCCAAAATTTTGGGCACAGAAAACAAAGTATACTCCATACAGTATACTGGAGGTAAAGTTCCCATGTCATGGTAAGAAGGATCCCTCATTATGGTCTTCAACTACACTTTTAATCCCTAGAAATGGATTTAGTAATATTTATTGCATCAATTCTAGATAAGATCCAAATGAAAACAAATTCTCAGAAGAATAAGGATATCACTCAAAGCAAACCTGGATACAACTGCTGCATGCTAGTCTGAGGCGGAAGTAAAGTTGTAAGAAGCGGGGTTTTCTCCCATGCCCAGATAAGAATGGTTATTGCACACAAGAGCAAGGAGGATGAGAGAGGTTTGTTTACCCCTCAATCCAAAATCCATAAATGTAGTTTGACAAGATACTAAAGATTGTTCAGAAGCTCTAAGCGCATAGCATTCCTTTGAATCATGATTTATAGCCTGCAAAATATGGAGATAAACATTAAAGGATTCAAACTCAACTACTCAATGCTATAAACAGGTTTTAGCTTCATGAGTGACCTTTATATAAAATTATGTGAAAAAGAGCACAGTTCATAGAGACAAAAATAATTCTTGAAGAAAGCTTCAAAGTTTGAGATGAATATAAAATTAAAAGGCTCCAAAATGTACACATTCAAAATTTAACAAAGGAAAAGAAAAAAAAAACAACACAGATCTGGAATTGGACCAGACAATAGCTCATTCCCTCCAATCCTATTGCCATAAAGGCAGCCCGAGAATAATTCTTCTAAGAAGCTTCCAAAAGTTTGAGATGAATATAAAATTATGGGCTCCAAAATGTTGCACATTCAAATTTAACAAAGGAAAAGAAAAAAAAAACAACACAGATCTGGAATTGGACCAGACAATAGCTCATTCCCTCCAATCTTGCCATAAAGGCTTGGCCAGAATAATTGCCTCCATTTGGTCTCTTAAAAGCCTGAGTAAATTTGAATCCAGCATCATCCACTCAAAACTTCAAAATTGCAGCAAATTTTCTCCAACCGTTATGGTGATTAAGTTCTTGAAGTGAGTTCATCACAAAAGTTAGACCTGATTCACTAAAATGAAAGCCTACATTCCACCAAAAACCCGGACAAATGAATCTTCTACCAAATAGAAGACTCTACATCTACTTCCAACCAATCAACGCTTTAGATCTCAATCACAAGCCCAGATTGATTTCATTTTAGAGTATAAACCAGAAACTCCCCCTCTTCAAGAAGTTAAAAATTCCCTCCACGCCTAAATACCCTTGAACATTGAGTCGGATTAACAAGGGCAATGCATAATAGTACAAGCCACAAACTTTGATTCTTTGAACCCCACAAAACCAAACTGCAAAAAACCCCAACCTGAATCCTATGATTTCGAAATCAAAGTACCAAGAATAAACGCAACATACCCTACCAAAATTCAAAAGCAAAACCTAACTTACCTCGCTGGGTCGTTGGCTCGCCGTCGCCGCTCGCTGGGTCACCGACTCACCGTAGCCGCTCGTTGGTTGGTCGTCGACTCGTCGTCGTCGGACTCGCAGCTTGCTCCAGGCTCGAAGACAGAGATCTTCTTCTTCTCCCTCCTCCTCTTTACACTTCTTCATTTTCTAGAAATCTGGCCAAAGAAATATCAGCCATTTTTATGGCTTCTGCAAAGAAAAACGACGTCGTTTCGTCTCTGTAGGGACAAAAACGACGTCGTTTTGTTTAATTTTTTTTAACTATAAATCAAAACGGCGTCGTTTGAACCGCCCACAATCAAAACTGCATCGTTTTGACATATACTAAGGTAAAAATAAAAAAATTTTAATGGCTAAAACAGAAATAAAATAACAATAAATTAAAAAAATTATAAATCATATTTTATGAACAATACACAATACAAATATAAGAAAATTATTTTTACCAAATATAAATAAATTAATTTAAATAAATAATTTATGAAAAAAATATAAATAAGAATAATAAAAAAATTAATATGGTAGGTTATATTATTATTGATTGATTAATTAATAATTATATTAATATTAAATTAATATAGTAATATAATATAAATAAATTAATAATAATAAATTTACAGCTTAATTAATTAATTAATTATATATATATATATATATATATATATATATATATATATATATATATATATATATATTTAATAATTTATATAATATTTTAATAATTTTAAATATTTTAATAAATGCTTATTTTGCGTATAAGTAGATACGCTGATCGATACGTGTCGGGATCGTTAGTCGGTGGTAAATCTGCGACTTTGAGCAATCACAACGAACTCCAAGCTCTTAAACCCCAGTCACACACTCCCAGATCACTTCGTCCAAAACTGAAAAGGGGAAGTTCCCGCACAAAACCGACTACATCCTTCTAGATTGATGATTAACCACAAGAACAACAACAACAACCACATTTTGGCAATTCGACAAACGGATGGTAGGCAAAAAGGGTTGCAGATGCGAATCAGATCTCACTCTTCTATACCACATTGTAAACGTGTACACAATCCACCACATCTACAATTTTCAGATCAGAAGCGAAACCGAAACTCCCAATCAAAACCAGACCACCCAAAACCAAATTCAAAACCCCAATTGAAAAAGAAAAGAAAACCCATGTACGTCCAAGAAATCAGCCAAAGAGTTGATATAATTTACCTGAACGCGAACTCCCCGAGCTACGCTGTAAGCCCGCCGCCCGTAAGATTAAAAGAAATTACATTTAAAGTTATTTACTCTATCTGGCTGGAATTAAAAATCTTCGTATAGAAAAATATAAATTCTGCTTAAGCACTATTTTTACATTTTAACATTCTTAACCCCATCTGCTGTGCGTTTTAAATTAATTATTTTTAATGATGTAATTTAATTTTTCATATGACATCATTTATTTATTTAATTTAAATTAAATAAAAAAAATTAATGTAAAATTATTCCGGTTTGAAATAGGACATATGAGATTTTAGGATTTTGAAATCAGGATTATTTGAACGTTTTTCGGTTCTGTTTAGATAAAGCGAAACTTCTCGGGATTTAAATTTAGGATCGCGGTATTCTTGATTTAGTATCAGGAATATAGCAAACGATTACGGATTTACGAATCAGAATTCATTACCTCATTTTTGAATTTTTTTTTAAATTTTCTAAAATTAGTTTAAGTATATTATATAAATTATTTTATTAATTATAAATTGTATATTATATAAATTATTTTAATATTTATAAAATTTAAGTATATGGGATGTAAGAAGAATTTATCTTTGGGAAAGTAAATTATTTGAATGGGGTACAAATAGTATATTTTGGGGTTTATTTAATAAATGGGGTGTGAAGAGATATTTAAGGGATGTATATATAACCTCTCTTAAAAAATTGGAAACAAATATAACAATTTAAAAAAAAAAAAAAAACCCGAAGGGGAAAGTCGGTGCAGAGTGGAAGACGTTTGGGCCATGTATGGAAAACCAAGAAGATCTTGAAGAATGAATGCGGCCGTCTTTTTACTCTCCTCCCACGGCTAGTTTTTTGTAGGAACAGGTGGTTGAATCAATTACGAGAGAACAGGAATGTATGGGATTCCACCTGTAATGAGTTAGTTTGAGATTGATTTTAGAAAAATTTGTTGACTTATCAAGACTCTATTTAGGTTAAAAAATTGAACAAGATCTATCTATTCTACGGTTACCCTATTCTTCATTTGGTACAAAAAAACCAATGAGATATGAGAAAATAATGGGAATATGAAGTATAAAGTATGTGTTTTTACTATTTTTATGAAAATAATTGAAGAAAATTATGGTTGAGAAATATCTGGGGAAACGAGTATGTATATTATTGGTTTCATATCTAATTATCTGTGAAGATATTTGTAGTTATTTTTTACAATCCTAACAAAATAAGTCCATGAGTGAAGGAGAGATATTTATATGTATTCACCACTATCCCCTCATTGTATAAATGATTGAGCGGACACGTGTCATCTTGTAAGCAACACAAACCTTATAATTTCATTGTCTTCTTGTTCAATAAAATAGTCGTTTCGCGTCTCTGAATTTTCATTTGTTTTGTTTTTTTCATGTTTCCATTTATTTGTTGTTATCGTAAGCGGGTGTAACGTTTACTTATTTAGAGCGATTAAAACGAAGCATAGTATATTCGATCGGATCAGCGGCGATCATCAGTCGATGATCGTGAAATCTTGAAAAATTGAAATTATAGTAATATATCGAATATTAAAGAACTAGCTATTAAATATATATGTTTCGTCAGGTGGTATATTGTTATTAATATTACGATTTTGATTCTATATTTATAGGGATGTATTGATAATTTAAATCGATAAAATTAATTTTCTCTTCAAAATAATAAAATTAAAAAGTAAACCACATTTTCTTAGTGGTTAGATCACTCCTTTGGTGCATCAAATCTTTTGTTAGTGGATAGATCACTATTTTTACATGCATCAAGTATACATGGTGCTTACCATCCTAGTTTTGGGCTGACATAACCATTTTGGTGGTTGAGTGCGGGCCTGGGTTCATTAATATAATAAAAGTACCATTCATATATTATATTTATTTAAAGTTTAAAAATCATTAGACAAAATTAACCAAAATGCCCCTTTTTTTGTGGAAAAAATAGATAAATTTATCAATTAGGTCAGCAATTATATAAAAGAAATCGATTTATCGAGATTTAAGAATCTTATATCTGAGATAAAAGTTTAAATTGTAAAAGTTATCGATCTCGCATAGTTCTTTTTGTTATATGTAATCAAATGCTTGCGTCTTGACGGTAAATCCCTTCTTCCTAACAGCCTCCTGACATGTAGAATAGTCGAGTATGAAGCCTTTCGTATATAAATTGGACACACATAAAGATATTTGGGAAGCGCCAGCTTATTTACGTAAAAGCATTTATGTATCTTACGTAAAAGCCTGCAGGAAGGCAGAAACTACATTCTAGTATTGATCTGAATATGAATGGTTTTATTTGATCACGCCACAGCGAAAGCATTCTCCGATTTATAGGAGATTTACATTGTTGTTAGTTCATAACATCTTGTTGAAAGACATGTCGATTCTGTTTTGGTTTTGAGCATGATTGTTAACCTTATCTTCTATCTTCATGCAAAAATTTTCTTCTCTTCCTGTCTTTTCATTTGTCATTTACCTTTGAAAAAGTGGACATTCTTTTTTGACGATTTCCATCACATTTATCTTCTTTTTTTATTTATCCTCCAACTGTCTATGTGAGAGATGTGTCTTTGAAGAGTAGATTACAATTATACTAGTTGACAATTATGATCCTCTTAACTTAGTTGTCTTTACGTTTATAATTAAAGCGGGCGTATCTATCGAGCTGCGGAAAATTTAGAGGATTAATTCTTTTAAAGTTTCAGTAGCCATTATCGTTTTTGTTTTAAATGAATCTTGTGGCTTCATTTTTTGTGTTTGGTATTTGGAAATAATACGGTCCGACTCATTGATGTTTTATTTATCATTCTTTTGTCCTTTGGCTTTATTGTTTCCAAAAATTGTCGTCCCGATTATTTTGTTGCGCGAGTGGGTGAGCAATTAACTCTCGGGTTTAATGGAATTCTTACGTATTCTGGCTATCACGTCACTTTCAGCATCATTGTCATTCAGCATTATAATAACCATGTTTTAGGTTCCATATTAATTTATTAGAATCTTGATTCTTATTCTATTGTGTGATGAGATGATAGGCTTTGATACATATTAGATTATCTTGTTATATTACGATTAATGGTAAACAATTTATATAAAACTTTATTGGCCTTGTCGCCTTCATGATGGATATAGGTGTCGTCAGTATTTCTTCCTGATTGGGCCTTAAATGGGTCGATCGATAAAGCGAAATCCATGCGCGTCTTGAATAAATAAAGGATCAATATTTTTTTATTATTGATAAGGTAGATGGCTGATGAGGTCACGATATGCCATTAGTAGGGTTGTTATAGATAAATTCGGAGAAAGTCGAATACTTTCTTTATGTCAGACAAACTAAACTGGTGATATTTATAATGATGTTTTGTTTTCTATGGGAAAAAAGGACTATCGTCGAATTTTTACTCTTTTGGAGATGGGTTTGTCGTTTGAAGTATTATCTTTTAGGGTTTTATCGTTTGAAGGATGGCGTTTCTGAATATCGGCTTTGAGATATTTCTTATTTAGACGGATATATCTGTATCTATATTATAAGCAATTACTATTGCGACTTTTCTTGATTAGATGTGTCAAAACTGCGCTATTGATGTTTTAGTCTACGAGGCGGGAAACATCATACAGTCTATATCATTTAGCTGTCTTTCAAAACGTTTTTCGGCGAGATTTTGTGAAATATATGATTTAAACGCTTATATCGTTGATATATTTTTGTAAATTTATTACTTTTTCTTCAATTGAAATAGAAACGTTATAATTTTATGAGACCATATTCATTCCTTGACCCGTATCGATGGCGATATCACGTAATTTATGGATGTTATTATTCTCTTCCGAAAAGTTCTGAAAGCAGCCGATTACTTTTATACGATCTTAAAATTATAATAAGCTTCAGAAGAAATTTTATTAAATGCAAACGTCTTCACAGCTTGTGCTCATTTTCTGTATTTATTTTATAAAATCCTCTGACTTGGTATTATCAGTTTCTATAATAAAAGGTTTAGGTAATAAGAATACCTCAAATTTATTCATTCCTTTTATTATTGCAAGTAACTCTTTCTCATTGTTATCATAATTAATCTGATTATTATTAAAAGTTTCATTTGTGTAACGACATATTTCTCCTAAATATGTTTTCAAAATTGTTGCACAATGCTTATCTGAATCATCTGTTTGTAGTATTAAATTGTCATTTTCATTTGGAAATCTTAATTTAGGTAAATATGAACATATGTCTTTTAATCTTTTGACTACCATGATATGTTTTGCATTCCATCCTGTTTTGTTTTTTTTTTGTTAATAACTTTTGTAATTCCTATATTTCTTTAGCTAAATCTTTTATAAAATTAGAGGAGTAATTTAAACATCCTAAAAACTTATGTATCATTTCTTTAGTTCTTAATTCATCAAGGAAATATTTTATTTTTTCAGCTATATGTGATTGTAATTTTATTCCTTTAGAATATATTATCATTCCTATAATTTATATTTCTTTTTTCTTGATTTCAACTTTCTTTTCTGAAAGAACTATACCATGTTCTTTACAGAGTGTTATGAAAATATTTAAATATTTTTCGCAGTCTTTCTCATTATTAGAGCAGTTAATATCGTCAATGTATCTTATTATAAAAGATGAATAGTCGAGAGAATATTTTATCCATTTTTCTCTGGAAAACTTGAGAAGCATTTTTTAATCCAAAAGGCATTACTATCCATTCATAATGACCTTTAGGTGTACTAAAAACTGTAATAGGCATACTGTCATTATCCATTTTTATTTGCCAAAATCCTGATTTGAAATTAAATTTGTTGTAATAGTTTTTTCCCCTTGCCAAATTTATTAATATTTCCTTATCTGGGATATAAAATCAATCAAATTTAGTATTCTTATTTACTTTCTTGTAATTTATCACCATTCTTGTTTTTCCCCTTTTAATCTCGCTATGTTTTCTTTGTGGCCTTGCTAAATCTAAGTCTTTTGTTTTTTAATTTCTTTGGACAAGTGCGTATGACAGAGAATCACTGTCGATAAATTCCTTTGTCTACCTTCGTCCTGTCGTATGCGCACACCTCGGCATCTTGTCACTTGCCCGAGCCTATCGCCTCGCTGGGGCATTATGCGTCGCACCTCTGCAGTGCGAGGCATCTCACAATCTCGCTCGTGCCCATACGACGGTGTGCGCTATGTCTGTCGTGGGGCGACGAGCATCTCTATCGTGCATGATGTGTGTCTGATCGTGCTTTTTTGGCCTAGTCACATTAAACTGCGCTGGCACGGTCTACTCCGGCGTGCACATGAGCCGTGCGCCCAACTGCGTGTAAGCGATAGAACTTTGCATGCGTTACTTGACTTTGTCGTGACCTTAAATCCTCTATCGTGAAAGAAATTCTCCCTATTCTAGCCAACTTTGTCGCGATATGATTTCTCCTTGCCTTGGCGACTACGTCGCGGCTGAGAGCCTCTCATTTGGCGTACTCTGTTCTTGACATAAAATATTTTGTTGCGACATAAGAACCCTACCCAAGGCCAAACTTTGTCGCGACACAAAAATGCTTTGTCGCGACATAGAATTCCTAGCCTTGACTAACTCTGTCATGACACAAAATGTTGTGTCGCAACACAAGGCCCTTTGGTCTTGGTTACACTCTATTCTGACATGAATACCATATTGACCTGACTCCTTGAAAATCCACATCGCGACACTAAATTTTATGCGACGCTGAAAATCCTTAGCCTCGCCAGGAGTTGCATGCGCCCGACCTCTTGCACCAAGCGTCTGCGTTCAGAGCAGGACCCTTTTATTGCGAACATTTAGCTCACGATAACAGCAAACATTGCTATCGCGACGGAGGAGTTAATCGTGATAGAAAGCCGAGAAGAAAAATAACTGCTCCGGGCCGGGAGAGGCCCACCTGTTGCAGCCCGGCGACACCTTTGTGAACCATGTGCTTGCCTGAGAACCTGTAGGCAGAAAATTTGTTTTCAGAAAAATGAGTAAAAGCGGTAATTTCGTAAAAATCAAAATTTTCTAGATCTCGGATGAAGAAAGCGGATTTGGATTGGAATCGATCTGTGAAATCTAATTATAGCGTCGATTCGTAAATTTAGAACAGTCAAAAATTTTCACATTTCTGAGAGTATGGTAATGGTCTTGTAAAAGCAGGTTTAGAGACATGTGATGTGACAAAGTCATCTACGATACGTATCTTTCAGCACATGATATATTTATTGCCAAGATTAGAGATGATGATGTAATCGAGCGAACTGGGTGTGTCGAGTGTCAAAAATCTAGGAATAAGGGACATGATGGAATTATTTGAAATGTTAATGATAATAAGGCGAAAATATCATCTTCCCCATTTGAAGCCCAAAAACATGAACGAGATACGTTGAGTTACTGGTTTTGTGTTAAGAAGAAGTGTGCTATACGGAATTTTACGATAAGACCCAGTCAGGTTGGCGATCACGAGAAGCAAAGTGGATTACTACGTGCGGCATTGCGTTGTTGAGCCTTGATTTGGTGAGTTCAAAACTCAGAGGTAGGGATTTTCTGCGGCGGTATTCTTTAGCTAGAAACCCATGTTTATAGTTGGGATGTTCACGGGAAGCGGTTGCCAGTGTAACTGGGTAATCAAACCTTTGGAATAGTGGAAAAATCAATTTGATGATATAAACGAGGTTTCGCGTTGTGTGAATGTGTTTATGATTTTCTTGGTGTGAAAATATGTTTTTGTAAGTGATTCAAAATGAATTAACTGCGTTTCTTGAGTAGCCCATGTGAACTAATTTTTTGTGTGCGATGTGAAAGTTTAATAACATGATTTATGTGATTTAATTATGTTAATATATATACATGTTTTATATATTAGCATATTTATTTTGGAATTAGCGTAATGTATTCCATATGTCTGCTTGGGACTGACTAAATCTTGGGGTGTGAGTGCGTGACATGAAATGAAAAAAAAAATGAAATGTTTGTGAAGGAATTTCGACGGAAGATTTTAGGAGTGTGTTAGGAGATTGTCAAACAAGTCCGTCGGAGGGGCCCATGAGATTGTTTGGAGGAGTTCATCAACATGTCAGCCTCGGAGGGTTGTCGATATTTTCACCACGAAACTTCGGTGGTGTGTTTTCAAGAACAAATAGCTTTTGTTTTGAAAATTGTGATTTTACTCGCATTCGGCTTAGGCATGTGTTGGAGTGAGTGGATGAGACTGGGACATGGTTCGAGCATGTGAAACGTTCAGAATAGTTATTGAAATTCTTGCTTGAATATGATTGGTGCCACCATGACATGTGCATAGGTGAGGAAGTAACCCATGTAGGAAATTAACCTTCTTTGACACCACTGTGTCAAGGATATTTAGAGGTGCAGGGAGTGTGCACGAGGATGGCGCTCACTAGAGGCCGCGTTTAGAAGAAAGCTAGATTGTGGCTTTGGTATTGATTTTGTATAACATGTATTAGAAATTGTACATTTTAATATATGTTGAATTAAAAGTAATGTAAAGCTTCTTTAGACCATGTAATATATTTGGTTGGGACATATATATATTTTTGTGAGTATTAATCATGAAATTTAGTGGTATTATTTCTTCTGCATTATGGACCTTGTGTGGTTATTGTAGCTTGTTGGGGTTATGTTTGTGTACTGGCTGAGAGCTCCGCACAAAGGAGACTCTTGCGGAATTTTACACTCATAAGTGGTGTCGGGTTAGGCATCATAGCTGTCGATTGATGATTCAGTGAATTTTTGGGTTGGGCGTCGCGGTGGTATGTAGAGCTTGGGTATCACGAATACCTAGGGTGCTCGGTTTGGGTATCCGAAGTTTAGTCACGATACCGACTTCACGAAAGCATTGCATCACGAACCTAAGGTTATAATACACAGGGCACGGTGTCGATAAGTTGGGTATCGTTACCAGGACACGTGAGCGCTGGTTGATCGCATTTCGCGTACTTCTGATGATTGTAGTGTGATCGATTGTGTGTTATGAATTGTGTGATTTGTGTTGGTGGAATGGCACATAGGAAAAATGTTGAAACCTTTAGGGTTTAGTGTGAGAACACACATTGTTTAGGAAATTTTGAGGCCGATAGTCAAATTATGGAAAAAAAAAAAAATTATAGACCCAGTGACTCGAGTTTTGAACATAGAGCAGTTGTAGTTTGTAATTACGGAGAAAAAAAATTCGATTTTTGCCACAGAAAGAGTTTGTAATTAAACTCTTGAAAATTTTGAATTTGTATGAATTACGGTGTTCAAGCTGCATTTAGGAGTAGCAAGGAGGAGGCTCTTTGGGGTGTTGAAAAAAAATGGTGTTGGAAGGTACTTTACAGGTTTTTCGGTGTAAACAAAGAAAAAAAAATATTTAAAGTAAATATTTTTGGTTCTCTCTTGAAAATGAAAAAATATATATGCAAATAATTTTTTAAAATAGTAAAATTTTATAAAATAAAACATTGTGTGATTAAAATGAAGTGATTATGTTTTGCTTAGGACCTTTGTATGGGAAATGTTTTTACTTTGATGTGGAATAAGTAATCAGGTGTTTGCAGCGAGAGATGTTATTGCATCAATTGTGATAGAGTTGGGCTTAGAGGTTGAGGCCTTGGATGAGCCCTTGTATATGAGTTATCTCCTAGGGATTAGGGCGAGGATAGGGATGATATGTCGTGGTTGCGAATTAGAGATCTTGGGGTATTCTACTCATAGTGGACACGAGGTCATGGGCGTAATAGAATTGACGTCATCTTGGGATGGTTGGTTTGACAAACTTCTGAGTGTCATCGATTGTGAGTGGAGGGTCCCGCCGTGGGGCATTCGTGTTATTTGGGGGACAAGCATGATATTTTGCCTTAGAAGCAGTGTACAGTCCGGTGTCATAGACGAGTTAGCGGGTTAGGTTATGACCTTACCTTAGAAGGACGAGGTGAGACCGAGACTTAGATCTACCTGGGGTGATGCAAAGTATGGCTTTAAGACCAGAAGCTCTTGCGGGATGCCTCAGGTATTAGAGGGTTGTAGACTTTGGTGTTGAGTTACACCTTGCGTGCTTGCCCGTCTCTATGACTCATGGGATGGCTGGGTGTGGTTGAGGAGGGCCAGGTCATTTAAGAGTTCTTTTGAACAAGGGTTCATTGAAGCCAGAGCGCTGCGAGGCGCTCAGTTTGTTACCAAGAAGAAGGACAAGACCCTTCGAGCTGTGCGTTGATTACGACAATTGAGCAGGGGTTCACGATCGAGAATCGGTGTCCCATTCACAGAGGATTGATGATTTGAGTTGAGAGGAGGCGCGAGTCTACTCGAAGATGAACCGCATTGGTTACACCATCGGTGAGGTTAGAGGCGGATATCCTAGACATCGTTTAGGGCGTGTTAGGGGCACTTTGAGATTCTACGGTGATGCCGCTTTTGGATTAGCGATGGCAAATCGCATTCATGGATCTCGTGCGTAGGTATTAACCCAATAAAATGATTTAATGGCGTGAGTCTTGTGGATGACATTTTGATCTACTCGGTCGGTGACATGAGTATCATTTGAGTTATGTTCACGATTATTGAGGGCCATCATTTTATGCGCGGGGTGCATTAAATGGGTTTAACTGGTAGAATTTTGGAAAGCGTGGTGTGACATCAAGCGTCGATGGAGCCAGAGAAGGTCGAAATCGTGATGAGTTTACCGGAAGGCGAAATTGGTCTTGAGATAATGATTTCTTGATTAGTTGAATATTCAGGATATTCATTGAGGATTTCCGATCGCGGCATTTCTCGACTGGCGGCTATAGTGAGATTGACCGGAAAAATTCGATTTGATTAGAATGACGATCTTCGAGGCGCATTAAAGTTGAAGAGGAGACTTGCTATTGCTCCTGATGATCCAGATGACAGAATACCACAGACCAGCCATTTATGATGCCTGAGGGCGGGGCCCAGGATGTGTTTGATCATGATCTCAGAGTGTGACATGGTTCCGTCAGTTGAAGAATCGTGAGCGAATTGCCCCACCACGACATGGGTTGGCGGTAGTAGTCTTCTGAAGATTGGCGCCTATTTATACGACGAGCAGTTCTACAGGTGGCCTTTCGGACCATAAAAGAAATTGAAATATGTTTTCATGGCGGGACATCAACGCGGGCAATGGATGGATGGAGTTACTGAGGACTGTGGGTTCTTTGCATTACCACACTAGTAAAGGCAAGTATTGGTGGCCAATCATAATTGGAAGTGGCGAGAACGTGGCTGAGTAACTTCCGGGAGTGGCGGATGCTCGAGACTATGGACGGGTTTGGGCTCACGATTACTCGAAGCGGGCTCGGGAGGTACGTTAGAGGAGTTTAGTAGCCGTCTCTATTGTGGGGTATTGATTGATCCCTTGAGGCGGAGACAGATAGTATCCGCCCGGGGACCCAGTATGGTAGTCTGGTGAGGTTGGACCATTCCACGTAGATGGTAGTCTTTGGATCTCAGAGGGCGATTTGATGGTTCCCAATTGACAATTTGAGAGAGAGATTGCCAGAGTTTCACTATACCAGATTTATCGATAAATCAGGTGTGCGAGAATATCACGGATCTTGATTATTAGATATAAGGAAAGGGGTACGAGACACGTAGGGGACTTTGTTCGACAATGTCTCACGTGTTATGTAAGTTAAAAATTTACGAGCACTAGAAAGCCAACGAGGGCTACTTCTGCCCATTGGAGGTGGGCGGGTGGAAGTGGGAGCACATCACGATGGATTTTGTGACCCCACTTGCCACGGACACCTTGAGGACATGATCTTGTTATAATTGATGAGTGGACTCTTAAGTTGGCTTATTTTCTGGCGTAAGGATAGTAAAGAGTATTGGAAAGGCATTGCCCATGGCCGAAGTCGCCTGCGTTGTGAGGCGAGTATACGAGATGGCGTATATGAGGCGTTGTATGGGAGGTCATGCGGAGTCACCGTTATATTGGACCGAGGAGTGGGAGGCTCATCCTTTGGTCTGGTGGTCAGACACCTCGAGAAGGTGGCGAAGCCGATCTCGATAATCTTATCAGAAACGGCGACCAAGATTATCTTGCGATGTGTGTGTCGACTCTTAGAGTTCAAGTTTGGAGATCAAAATCTTGCTTGGTGTGCCTAAGAAAGGAGTGGTCGGGTTCGGCAGCGATGGAAGCTATCGTAGAGTTTATTGAGCCCTTAGAGATACTTTCGAGAAGGTGAGCGCCTCAGCGTCAGGTTGGCTTCACGCCCGACATGTGTCGAGGTGTCCCACCTGAACCTCTGCGTCTCCACTCGGAGGTACACTCCAGTCCGACTCATGTAGTGGATTAGGAGATATTGGAGTTGACACGGATGGGACAGCCGAGAGGACCGGTGTCACGTCATGGATCAGCGGGATTAGGTTTTGAAGCGCAAGACCGTGAGGCTAGTATTGAGGTGCTACTCGGCACCATGAGTGGAGGGTCAGCAGTAAGTGGGGACGATGCGGGCCACCTATCCCTTCTTGTTTAGGGATGAAGGTGTAGTTTGAAGTCGTTTAGTACTTAAATGACTAGTTACATGCATGGTAGAATGCCGTTGCATACATGCATATGTTTGTTGTGATTATGCAGGTGGGACAATTCCTTTTAAGAAGAAGAATATGAGACTGAAATTCCAATTTTAGAAATGGTAAGCATTAATTTTGGCAAAAAATCAGAAATTTTCTAGATCTCGAATGATGAAAGCAATTTCACTATTGGAATAAATCTCGCGAGGAAATCTAGCTAAAGAAAATTAATTTCGTCAAATTTCAAGACAGTTGAAATTTGCACATTTTTCGAGGCACAGTGTCGGGTCTTGTGGCAAGTTGTAAGAGACATGTGATGTGACAAAGTAATATTAATGTCTTTCTTATGACATTATTGCAAGATTAGAGAGATTGTGAATGGATGGGCTTAGATTGTGTAGAGTGTAAAATGGAAAATGGAAATTATGAGAATTATTTGAAGCTAATGATAGACGAAAAGATGAAACGGTCATCTTCCCCATTTTGAAGCAAATGTGAATGAGGATACGTGAGTTACGGTTTTTGTGTTCTAGAGAGGAAGTGTGCCCTCTCACAGATTCCCGTCGTCGGATAGTCGAGTTACCTCGACGGACGAAGCAAAGTCAGTTCTGCGGCGGGAAATTTGTAGTGGGCGCGATTTTGTGGAGTTGGGCAACTCAAGAGGTAGGGATCTTTTCCTACTTGTGATATCTTTGGCTAAGAGCCATGTTTATATTAGTTAAGGATATTGAGGTTATTTGCGTAAGCTTGGTCTCAAAACCTTTGAATCAGTGGAAAATCCCAAATTTATTAGTGGCATGGCGATATTTGAAAGTTCTAATTTGGTGGCCATGAGCAGTGGCAAGGGGTTTATTTGTGTGAATAATAACGTGATTTTCTTGAAAATGTTTTGTAAGTGATTCAAAATGGTGCCTGTTGCTAGGTATATAGACTAAATTTTTGAATTGTTGTGTGAAAGTTTAATAGCATGATTTGTATAATTTAATTATGTTATATATATACATATTTTATATAATGCATGCCTTCAAATTAACATATACATTCTGCTCAGTGAAACGACTAAAATGTGAAGTGTGAAGTGCATGGCAGTAGTAAACGAATGAAAATGTTTGTGAAAGGAATTTGAAGATTTTTCGGAGGAATTGTGTTGGAGATTGTCAAACAAATTGCGTCGGAGGCCGTGAATTGTTTCGGGTTTGTCTGACATGGCTTCGCCTGGAGGGGTTAATCAAATATTTTACGAAAACTGGTAGTATGTTTTCAGAACAAATAGCTTTTGTTTTTTGGCGTGTTCTCGCATTCGACTTGAGCATATGTGTGAGAAATTCGATGAACTTCGGGACATGGGTTTGGGCGATATAGACATTGATGGGTTCATGAAATTTAACTTGAATGTGATTGTTTTGTCATGACTTGTAAACAGGTGTGGAGTATATGAAAAATTATCACCCTACGGGCTTTGCTAGCTAATCGGGGATTTTTATTTAGGTACGAGTGTGCACGGACAGGGTACACTAAAGGTCACGTTTAGAAAGCCAGTTGTGGCTTTTGCATTGATTTTTATTATAACATTTATTAAATTGTACATTTTAATATATGTTGGAATTAAAATGTGTAAAAACTCTTGAACCATATATATTTAGTTGGGATATATATTTTGTGAGTATTAATGTGGGGAGCCCAGTAGCCGTGGCTACTTGTGTATGGACTAATGTAGTGTTTGTAAACTGTTGGGATAAGTTTGTACAAGTAAACTCACACAAAGAGCTGCTTTTGATTTTGCCGTAAGTGGTCGGGTTGCAGAGCATCCCGCAGCAGTATTCTAGCAGGTTGACGGGTTGTCAATGGACTAGGGTTTGGGAGTCACGAACCATGTGCGACACGGTGCGGCTCATCATGACGGAGAAAACCTTTGTCATTGACGAGCGATAAGCGGACCAGTAACCTCTCTGGGTTGCTACGCACCTCAACATTTCTTTTTCTTTAAACACCCTAAATTGATATATAATAATCTATATAAAATAACCATGAAACTAAAATAACATGGCTTGTAGTAATCATACAAAATGAGTTTTAATTACAACTCTTTTCTTTTTACATAAACCTTTTTGTGCCCAAATTTTACAAATATTGTAAAGCCAAATTTAATATAATTCCTAAATCAGCTCTTGGATGTGTTTCATCCCCTTGATAACACACTGATGCAAAAATATTTTCCAAGCAATTGAAATAATGCCTAGTAAACGAAATTATCCCTAATTTACTAACCCCGGCAAGGTACACATGCAATGAACAAACACACACATTCAAATAAAAGTGTTTTTGTTCCTACTGAATATACACATATCATTATATTAATACCAGTCTCATCTGACTCCTCCACATTTACATGTATATATAGAAAACTAATACAAAACAAAAGATTTTTTTTTGAAAACTCATTGGTCAATCTCCGATATAATTTAGTAGACATACTCCGATAAAATTTTTTGGACAACCCTTCGATATAATTTATTGGACATACTGCGATATAATTTGTTGGACAACCCTGCGATATAATTTGTTTGACATTCTCCGATAAACTTTTTTTTTCAAAGCTATGTTATTACTCACCGTTTCATAGCGATGATACCGTTACTTCTATAAATGCGAATGTTATTTCCTTAATAATTCATATTTACATGCGTAGTAAGTACCATACAATATTAACCGTCATTGACAATTATATATTCTACATATAATTCCCATTCATCAAACATTTTCCGTCAATACGTAGCCTCGCGTATATTAACATGATTTTCCTTTTAATAATATATTTGCTTCACTTTTTTCAGCAATAACACGTAAAAACAACACTCATAGTCCAATATTAGTCAAAATCGATCTTGGGCTACTTAGTGATCTTGAAAATTTATTGGTCCCGAATTTTAGTAGACCATACGACCACTCCACATTGAAACCTCCATGCCATTAAATGACTTTTAGACCAAGTAAAAGTAAAGAGAAGAGCTACCTCTCTCGGTTTAGCCACAAAACCCGGATTCTGTACCTACGCGACTACGTCACGATAGATGAGCACTTTGTGCTAAACAGCAGGCGACCCAATCTCGTGATCTGAAAAGTGGAGCTCTCCACTCTCTTCACTTTCTTTTTTATTTTCTCTACATTTTTGTTTCTTTTCTTTCACCATTTTTATCTCCCCACCAGGTGATCAACTTGATTCAGGTGGAAATTTCTTCACCTTCTCCTTGCCACATGTGTCTTCCTCATGCTTTCTTTCTCGCATGAAACATCGAATACTTGGTTCCTTGTGGGGTTTGTACGTAGCTCGTGGTCGCCGTTCACTTTTGTTTTGACTTGTCTCTGCGTCGTATGCGTGTATAGATCATTTCCCTTTACTATTCGATGTCGTGTGTCGCATAGTTCATACGATAAAATGATATTCCAGCCTAGCTCTCATGCCATGTGCCCCTCACAGGCGCCATGTGGCCGCTATGTGAATTAAATCTTGTGTGGCGTGACGCGTAATCCGCCTCGACCGGTCTTATCGAAAAGCAGCGAAGTAGACAATCTCATAAAGTGACCAGGCAACTAGTTTATTGAGATGATTCCAACGGTGAAACTCATTTCGCTATTCGAGATCTATAGAAATTCGGGTTTTCAACGCCTTGCTTTGTACTATTCTTGCAATTACCTTTTTTGTCATTTTCAAAAAATTGAATTCATTTAAGTTTGTTCCTACCCATAAAGCGAGGCTACTATGTGGCATTTTACTTTCTCTTATTAATTCATTGCCCATTAATTCATTAATTTGTATTTTTAAATCTTCTATATCTTCTTGTGAATATATTATTGGTCTACTTCTAATAACGCATCGGGATACATCGTTTAATTTACAATTAGATTTTTATTTTCCCCCAATATTTTAAGGGTTAATACTAAGTACTCTTTCAATTTCTCCCACAGTGTCATGAACAGGTTACTAAGTAATAGATGTATTTATCTTTTCTATTCTCCCATTTTTTTGTTTTGGTCATAATTTTGTCTCAGGGAACTTTGTATTCTAGGTACTCTTATCCCGATTAGTTCAGGTGTGATAAATAATTATAATATAAATTGTTTGTTGATATATTGAAATTGTTGTAAAGAATCTTTCTAATATGATATCACATTTTATATTGTCCTTATTACTAGACTTTTCCCTATTTTGTTATTTTAATATGGATCATTGTTTATACATTTTCTTTTGTTTTTGTAATGACTTAACTGTTTCCAGTTCTGCACTTGCCTTAAGAGTTTTAGTGATACTTACATTCACAATAAAAACTTTTAAATATTATTATTTCGATCTTGTATCTACTAATCCATATATATAACTTAGTTTATAAAATATTTACTAGCCATAAATGTATTAGGGATGTAATTTGTTTCATTTTTGTATTTCCTAGAATACATATGTCTTCATATATATTTATATTCCTTCTTTTGTAATCTTATATTTTATCAGTATCCCAGAGCAACTATTTCCTGAAGAACATCATAGTATCAATTTACTTGCATTCCAAGTTATGTTTGCAATCTATTAAAAAGATTATTCCACTAATCTTATAACTCTGCTTTTAAATTCATTATAATGTTTTACCATCATAATTTTTATAAACATATAGACTTGTTATACTTCCCTATTATTTCCTTTACTTGCTCCCGGCTAGATATATGGTTGCAACCAAAGTTTTAAAAAATGGCGTGGAAGTGAGGAGCATTTTTGTGTTCATGGTAGGAGCGTGAAGCCTCGAGACTGGAGGCGATAAACTTTAGGCCACAATATATAAATAAGTAATATTTTCAAATATATAGAATAAAATAGCATAAATAAGAACAGAAACAGTGCTGAAGTTATTAAAGCGTCTTAGTTAATCTTTCATATGTGCGAGAATTAAGTAAATAAAAAATAGATTCAGTATCTTAATGGTTTCGACTTTAACAAAGCCGTAACCAAATTAAATGACCAAAATGAGTAAATTGTTTCCAATTTGATCACTCCCTATCGAGGACATCATCATTATGATGGGTAGTATCAGTAGGATGTCGAGAACATCGTGTACATTTCATTGTGAGTCTTAATGCTGTCTAATTGGTGTCAAATTAGACTCCCTTCTCTTTGCCTTTGCCTCCCACTTGCACCTAGTATAGAATTATTAATTAGATTGTAAAATATTATAAGTTTATTATTAAGATTTAGTAAATTTGCCAAACACGATTCACAGTACTACTTGGTTGTATGTTTCCTTTTGGCAGGATGTGAAATCATGTGATCAGATGATGCTTGAGTTTGTTGGGAGTCGGATGACACAACTCTATAACATCAACGATGAATAACTAAATCATCCCACAGAGCCAACAAGATCAAGGGGAGGAGGGATCTTCTTTTCTGTAATCCCACTCATCATCGAATCAATCTCCCTCTACCAAAATCAGATCAACATTTTGTTTCCTTTGTATTCGTTCTCTCAATCCTAGTGTTGTACCTTACATACGCTAAAACGTTTAACCTTTGATGTTCAGTCTTCTTTTTGTATGTATCTTTAAAATAATAAAATAAAAATTTATTAAAATGAAATAAGTTCTCTAACATTGAAAATAGAAATATATGTATAAGGTACAAAAATGAAATATTACCCGATTCAATTGTATATTTCTTTCACATCCCAGCTACAAGTAGAATGGGACTAGGAATAGCCAGACTTTTGCAACTTTGGTGGCTGAACCCAACCTTGTCACGACTTATGGGACTTTACTTAATGTTCGAGGAATCAGGTTGCAATCGACTCCTAAATTCACCCCATTGCTTGGTAAATAGGTCAATGAATGTCATTTAAACGTTCTTGACAATCCAACATCTTATCCATTGTTCAAATAATCCTTTCTCACCTCATCAACATTACAGAGAACTTGTCCCATACCTTGGTGAGGATTCGAGATAGTAACTTCTGCTGCATGTAAAGATTAGTGAAGTTGTAGAATATCATCAATTTTTCTCAAATCGGATGTATTTTGGCTCCTTTAAATTAAATATAATCTTCTCATAGCGAATCCAAGTGACTCTAAATACAACCATGAATTTGGTCTTTCCTACGAATCAACCTCTCTCAAGATACTAACCTAATGGAACAATGGTCTTTTTTGTAAAAAGCAACATGAGACGAAGAATTTGGATCAAACAACCTTGTACTTGTTTCCTTTACCTTTTTAGCTCATTTGCTTAAACACCATTTCGAGGAGAACATTGCTATAAGAGCTTTACTTTTGCCCATAAAGAACAGTAAATGAGTAGCAAACCGTTAATTGCCCCAGACGAAAGTTCGTGATTTTTTTATAAATGTTACCAATCAAACTAAGAACAGTATATGTCCATATATGAACTTCACGCTGCCGCCTAGCTAGAGCAAGTGTGTTATATGTTTCTGTTACCTTTCAATGTCACTCAACATCAAATCAGCCTGTTAATGCTGACTAGGAGTCCTGCAGTCTCTCACTGACTCATTCCATCATTTCCATAATTGAGGCGTATCGGGTGATGGAACTGCCATGTTCTCTCTGATTTCTTCAACCACGTCATCGAATATTTAGACATCAATTCCCATTTTTATTATTAGAAGCGTTAATTGATTTCGCAAACCAAGTGTAAATGACCCATTCGCAAAAATTGATAGGAACACCTACTCTTTCCATACATCCAACCATTGTAATTGAAACGTGGTATTGTTTGAGGCTAACTTTGAGTCTTCCATGCCAATCTTGGGTGTTTCAGCCCTCTTCTTTAAGAATCCATGTCCTCAATTAGACCATAGATGGGGCTCAAACGGATAAAATTTATACTTGACATCCGTCTTAGAATCTATGGGATCATTCATAGTGTTGAATAGGGTTATGATTACATAAACCTGTTTCTGTTGTATTTCTTACGCTTATAGAATTCTTAGTACTTTGTTGAGGTTGTGAAGTGAGTAAATTGCTCCAATGGGTCCCTAGGAATAGGTTCCCCACTCACTCCAGCACCATCGCTCCACAAGTCGCGATTGTTTTGGACGAAATTGTTCCATTACATTAAGAGTTGGGCGTGGACCCTTCTGATTTTAGACAATTAATTCTTTTAGTTTTTGATGATCGCCCAAATTGGTGTCTGTCTTTGTTAATCCTTTATCTTCTTAACTTTAGACATGGTTTATTCATGATGAGTTCGCTAAGTGATGCTTGAGTCTATTGGCATAAGCGCATCTTTTTGATTCTGAAAATTCACATCTGAAATATTCTTTGGAAAACCCCGATAACGTAATTCAGCATAAAATATTTTCTTGAATTTTTGAATCGGGAGAACTCATTCCTAAAAAACCTGTAATAATATTCACATTTCCTATATAACAATATAATTGACTAAAAATAATATGAACATAGTGAAGAATTTTAAAATGAAATTGATTTATTGGTTTAAATTTAAAACCAATATTTTTTAAGAGGAATTTAAAAATGATTAAAATTGGTAGTTTTAAATTTAAATAGCCAATATTTTTAAGAGGAAGTAAGAATGAAATTCTACATAATTTAATTGGTTTGCATTAAAAAAGACTATTTTAAAGAAAATTAAAAATGAAATTTAGAATTTAATTGGTTTAAATTTAAAAAAAACCAATATTTTTAGAAAATTAAGAATGAATTTAAATTTAATTGGTTTAAATTTAAAAACCAATATTTTCTTGAAAAATTTAAAGAAAATTAATTTAGTGGCTTAATTGTTCAAAATGAGTTCAAAATTAATTTGTTGATTTAAAAAAAAAATTGATGAAGAAAGCGGTAAAGAATGAGCTCGTAAAATGGATTTAATTGAAAAAAAAATAAGCTAGTGGATATGAATGATGATAGATTTTAATTGATAAGCATTGGGGAGGAGGGGCGGTAGGTAGAGTCAGAAACACCCACTAAATAAATAAAAAATTTAAGAAATAAAAGGAGCGGAGCGATTTTGGTGGAGGTTGGAAATAGGGCGAGGCGGATTTTTCGAATTTGGAGAGATGGGAAAAGGAAGAAAAGGGCTCGGGAGATGGAGAGATAGAAAGAGGAGGAAGCGTAACAGGTTTCTGCTTGAGATAGAGGGACTCGGGAGAGGGATGGAAGAAGATGAAAGGGAGAGATTGAATAGATAGGATGAGAGATGAAGGGGAGAAGCGAGACATGCGGAGTCGGAGATGGCGAGATGATCGCGGTCGTCGCTGGTGGGGTTTATTCTTATGTTCTCCCCAAAAACAGGTTGTTTTCTTTTTTACGTCGTGATTAGGTTTTGGCTGCACTGTAGAGGCCACCAGCTCCCCGGCGTCGCGTCCTTTTCCAAGGCGTGGCAGCGATCAAAGCGCGCCGAATCATTGGCCGAAAAAAGCGATAATTCTCGTGTGTTTGGTTTTTTGAGGGCAGCCTCGAGGCGTTTTCTGTCTCATGCGAGGAGCCTTAATCAAAATGTGCTAAAGCATGCTGAAAACCTTAGTTTTACTGTAAGCATCTGTATTTAAGCAAGAATTTTTGTATCTTAAATTTCTCTTTCTCCCATTATAATAATTTGTTTTATTATGAAAGGTGAATGTCTTTTCTTATTTTTTGAAAACTATTTATCCACATGTATTTAAGTCATATTTCCCTATCAAAATTTATCCTAGTATGATAAATCAATTCTTTGTATATAATTTCCTTCAGGGAATATCATCTGAACTTAAAATGTAATTTTGCTAGAAATTTATATCCTCCCAACTTTTGGGGTTTCTATTGTCTCGTGGGTTTTCTAAGTTCATGTTTAAATCTCTACAAATGAAAACATCTTGGTAATTTATTATAATTTGGGTTTGATAATGTAACAATGGACTAAAATATTATTATTTGCATTATTACTTTCTTTCATAGATCATTTCCTTAAGATTTAAAGTATGAGCCAGACTATTTATGAAATTTTATCTCCCTAAATTAATGTTATATTTTGGTAACATGTGAACATTAATTAAATTATACTAAATTTCTTGGATCTTGCTAGGTGGTTTTTCGTGTGTTTGTGTGTAGTGGTTTATCATGTAAATTTAGAGACTATTGGTGGTTTAGTTTTCAGGAATAATGATTTTATTATTATACGTACTCATAAGTGTAGTAGCTTTATTTTTTTCTCTTGCTTTTCATTTTTATTTTTAGCGATGTTTCGTTTATAGTCTCATTTGTCGATGAGAATTAAGTTTTATGTTCCCTTAGCACTATTAATTATTATATTTCTTTATCGTTTGGTGTCATTAATTGTATATTTTCTATATATATATTTTATTTTAGGTATCTTAGTAATCCTTATACATGACACTCAGAATCAAAATTTAGATGTAATTTTCTGTAATTTTTATTATCAAAGTGTTTTCATTCGTATGTTTTCTCTTCTTTGTACTTTATAACACAAATTAGGAAATGTCATATTCCTCAATTATCTCTTTACTAATTATGTATTACTTTATGAGGATTTGTTATCATTTTCACTATAAACACTACTCATTTCACTATCAAAACTTAGTATACTTTCTAAATCTTCTTCTTTATTTTCTCCCCATGGATAGTGTTTTTCTCATGCTTATTAATTACTCTAATGTCCAAATTCTCAACAATTTCAACATTTGTATGTTTTGTATGATGTGTTTCATATTAACATTCTTCTTTATAATTAAAATTTTGTCTTGTAATAAATTTTAATTGTTTTTCTCCCATTTATTTTCTAAATCTTTTATATTTATGCTAAATTATTTCTTGTTTTCCTAATTGTTTCCAGTTTTTCTTTTCTTATACTCCTTACCTCGTTTCTGGGATATTATTTATCTGTATATATATTTTCCATGTCCTTTTGCTACAATGTACATTTAGTTGCATAATTTTTAATCAATCTTTTATTTAAAAATTATATTATGGCTCCTAGAGTGTGTATAATACATTTTTTATTTTTCACTTATTTCTTCTTGAAAATAATTGCTCAATTTTCTTGGTAACTTCTCATGGTATGTATTTGCTGGATTATCCATGTTCCTTATTACTATTAAATGCTGTCTATATTTTCCATTTCTAAATTCATGTATATTCATATCGTATTTCATTTACAAATTATAAGCTTATGATAGCTTGTTCCTGGTTCTCTTATATATTTTTCTTCTTTGCTCTATACTGTTTGTCATCCATGCTCTCCCTAAAAATTCTGTTACTGTGTATCTAATAAAGGGAGGAGGAGGTATCTACACCTTTAAGCTATGTTACTCAAAGACTATGGTGATTGTGATTTGTAATTACATTGTTAGGATTGAAATAATAACCACAGTTTTCTAACATATCCTGTTAATATTCCTATCATTATCTGAGTTTTAGTATGTCTCCCTAATTGTTCGATATAATAAGCCAAATATATGTCATTCTTGAATAATTTATTTAACCTTTGTTTAATATCTTTTGACAATCTATGTCAAGTATACACACAGTATTTTCCCTAATTATTCTTTGTTGAATTTTTTGTTTTACTCTTGGTTCATATTTAGGCATTTTTGTATTGTTTTTAAATGTGTTGGGTTTTCTTTTTATTTACTAGGTCCTCCCACCATGTCATATAGGATTCGCCTCATTTGTTCATTTCGGTCATTATTTGTATTTATCATTCTCTCTTATTTATTAATGTATTTGTTTCGTTCTTTACAGTCAGGCTCTTCCTAATATTTGTTTTCCTGCTTATTTTCTTTTTCTTTTTCTAATTCTCGTATTGTTCTAATAATTTTTAATCTGAAACTACGTTTCTATGTCTTCTCTTTTATTGTTAACTTTCGAGATATTTGTAATATTGTTTGTTCTGTATTTTTTGGGTTCTCACAGCATTATTTTTAGGATAACATATCTTAATGAGAATTATTTTCTTTGTATTTATATGTTTATTATTTATATTTTCTAATTTATTATACATTTAACATGACCTTCATCTTTCTTCAAGTAGATATTTCCTATTTTTTCTAGATTCCGTTATTTAGTTTTTATAATCACTCTTGCATAATTTTTTTTTTCCATTATTTATATAAAGTCTTTATTGTTCTTTGATTTTTTGTTTTTATCTTTTGGATATAAGTTTTTATTTTTCTTTCATTAGATATTTAGTAATGTGAGATGTTTCTCCATTTCTACAGTTTTTATTTTTTTCTATTATATTTACTTGTTGTTTACAGAATATAAATTAACTTCCAAGGGAATATATTTATTTGTAATTGTTTTCTATAGGGTATTATTATATACGTAAGTTATATATTTTTAATAGATATTTATAAGAGGTAAAACTACTTCCCAGCGTTATGCTCATTTTATATATTATGTTTTTTATATTTTCGTGTTGCTACTAGTAAAGGTCTTTTATATAATATTTTTATTTTTTCCTAAATATTGGTTTGTGAATTTTATTCATTGTTTTATTGTCCTTTATCATATTACCATCATTATAAATATATTTTTGTTTTTAAATTTTCTATTTTGTTTGTGTCTTTATTCTTTCGTTTTGGAGTTTAATTTATTATAATTGTCATTTGATTTCTTAATATAGATATTTGGGACCTTGAGATATATGTTTTTAATATCAATTATTTATTAAAATTCTAATTTATAATAAGTTAAAGTTCCAGTAATATATATCATTTTTATCACCAATTGTCTTCTTCTATTATTTTCTTGATTTTAATTAAAATTGTCGTGTAATGTTGTGTTTGGGATTTTGTTATATAAAGTTTTATTTTAAAATTCAATAACTTACTGTTATAAATTATAAAATTTTTGGGTTGGTTTCTCTATCAAAATTATTATTTTCTATTATAATCTTTCAAATTTTCTTCATTTTTTGTTAGTTATGATTGTTTTTATGATTTGGGTTTAAATTGTTTTATTTTTCGTTTTGAACAAATGCACGTATTTATAACAACTACATGCTTCATTGCTATTCATCACTAAACCATTATTTGTATCAAATTGTATTATATCCCTCATTCGATATTTGTCTTAGGATCTGGTCATTTTAATTTTTATATTATTTTAAAATGAAATAATATTATTTTCCTAATGTTACAATATTAGAAAAATATGTATCCTTTAATAATATAAATTCATCAGTTTGTAATCTGAGATATCTCTGATTCATATAAATAGAAAGGAAAAATGTTTTTGTAGGATGTTTAAATAATGTTTTATTTTTTTGAGTGAGACAAAAAATAGAGATATATATATATATATATAACATATATATAATATAATAATAATAATATTCAGACAAAGAGTATTTGGATGCTCACACTCAAATTCTTAAAGCATTTATCCCTTATCAGTATTGGCATCTTTGTACATTGACAGTCAGATTATATTGTTCTGTCACTGATGTCCAAAAGGGAAAAAAATATTCTATCCCACTTCTTCAACCTGTATATTAACAAATTGTATTTAAAAATAGTAAGTCAGTTGTAATATTAGAAAGTGACAATTAATTAATTATGATGACGTGGCTATACAAGTTTTATTATAAATTTTTCTTTTCCTATCTCAATAATTAAATTTCCTAGCTCACTTTCCCTTACTGTTTTTCTCTTTTAATTTGTTTTTAAGTAATAAAGGAGATTTTAAGGTCATTTTTTATAAATCACTCCTTATACATATTTTCATTTTTTTTTATGAATTTAATTGTTTGTGCCGTATGATATATAATTATAAAATTTAATTTAATTTTTAATTTTAGTGGTTTTGATTTTATATTTATATGGATATATTGTTAATTTGGTCAATTGTTTTCTCTTGTAAAGTGTGTAGGCTAATTATTTAAAAATAAACAAATCAATCAATTTGCGGGTCACGGAGAAGGCACGTGCCTGGTCGCAAAAATGAAACCAACGCAGAGGTCGGAGGGCCCGGAGCACAATTCCCTCTATCGAGGAACAAACCTAGAGATCGAGGCGAGGCCGAGGGGATTAGGGTTCAAGTGAGTACCAGTTTATTGATGATATTCACTACTCGTATTCAGTTCTAAGTTTATTTGATTTTGCGTTTTGGTTTGTTCTTTCTGAGGGCTTTGTCAGGTTTCAAATCAATGGCAGCGGTGTCCCACTCAAGCATCACGTTCTCTGCAGTCGGTATATTTATAAGCGCGGCTCACTTCAGCTACTCAGTCAGGTTGGTGTTTCAATCAATTTGTTCCATTAGAGTGTTTGAAAACAGTCTGGAGAGTTGAATGGCTTTTTCTTCTTCTTTTTCAGTGTTTTTTTTGGATTGGGTTCAGACTGAGTGTTGGAGTTCATTGTTATTGAACAGAAAGCTTCCCTCTAAACTCTCTGCTACTGAAGTAAAGGCATGAATGGATAGTAACAATAGTTTATCTACACATTACTAAAATTTAAGTTAATTCTGTTTCAGGGTTTAGCTTCTTTGACTGCTGCTATTTTTGGTGGAGGAAATTTTCTCCCATAGCCCTCATGGGAAAGAAGGATATGGAAGCTGTCTTCTTTAATAATTATTTTCCATTGGAAACAAAGAAGATTCTGAACATTTTGGACTGCTCTATGGCGGAAATGAGAATCGTTTTCAGTTTTTGGAAAGAGAGAAGATGATGAATAAAACAGTTTTTGGAAAAGGACTCGTTTAGAAACCATTAAAGGGCTGTATTCACTTTTGTGAAAATGCACGTAGTTCAACATCTGAGCATTAAGTAAATTCTTCTGCAAAATAATTTCTCTTCTGTGAAATTAATCGATTTAAGCCTTATTTATTGCTGCTTCACTTGAACTTAGATTGTACTATTATAATTTTAGTAGTTTTGCTTAATTTTCTATCATTTTTGTAATATTTTATACCTAAAACTTTTTTATTTTAGATCACAGACAGTAGTAATTAAACTGGAAATGAGTATCTTGCTTTATTTTCATTTCTTGTTCTCTCCTTCATTTATCATTCTTTATACTTTGTTGAGATATTTATAAATGGTCAAAGAAAACTATTTTGGTACAGAAGAGTAGCCAAGATAGGGTAACCTTGTACAGAAATTTGTGTTTTCTGTTTTAATATATTAGCATAAATATTATTATACAAATGTCCTGCACTGAGTCCCTCAGTAATTTCATGCATCTATTATTTATTTCCATTTCCGTCCATCGGTATGCATTGTTTAGCTTGTGAATAATAGAATCTCAATTGTCGTATTCGATGTTATTTTCTTAGGCATACAATAAGAGATATGGTGGTTCGTGGGGCACCCCTGTATAATATGACAGCCCTCTCTCTGGCTGTAGAGGTATCCAACTTGGAGGGTTTTATTGGGACATCTGATGATGCAGCTTCTTTCCTTAACAGCAAATTGGACTATCTTATTACCAGGTAATTTATGTTGGTGAATCTGATGCTTTGCTTGATGATGTAAGTTTCTCGTATTCTGATTGTGGTGGCTGTTTGAATTTGTAGGTGTGTTTCCTGATAATTGTCAAATAGCGAAATTGTAAAATCATCAGTTGTTTGCCTTTTAGCGACCCTACTACCTGAATTAAATCTAGATGCTATAATAAGCTAAAAACAATGTATCAAATGCTTTACTTACCTACCTTTGAAATGGCGAGTGTTTTCAGGTGGCTTAACCGTGTTTGAGGTTTTATTATTCAATTGGCTCTTTTTAATCTGTTTAAAGACCATCTACTAAAACATGGTGTGGGAAGAATTTGAAATACCATATTTTAATTAACTCTCCCATTTGTTTATGGAATTTGTCTTCTGTTTGGAGTTGAAACAAGAAAGCTTCTTTTACTAATCTTTTATGGACATATGCATGACATGTGGAGGCTGCTGAAGATACTTAAGGGATGTTGCTGCAATAAACAAATTGGATTAGATAGACAAGTTTTCTTGAAGCCCATAAAGGCTCAGTCTGTCTATCTTGACACATTGCAACACTGGAAGGTACCCCAGTTGTATTTATTTTGTTAAAGATATAAATCTCCTTTCTCATCTTCCTCTCTTTCATATACATTTCCCTATTGCTTTTCCCCATGGACAGCAGACTGGTGAAGTGTTCAAGCTGAGTAAGAACAGCCTTTCCATATGAAATTATTCTAATCTTTTTTCCATTTAACAGTCTGCAAGCAACTGGATATGGTGCCGCTCTTGGTGTAATTACGTGCGGTTCACGCTGAAGGAATTTTACTAGGACCTATTACCTCTGAGACGACCATTCAATCAGGTGAGCATTCATCTTAACTTTTATTTGGTTTTCCTTGTCCAGCGCTAATTGACCCAATAGTACCAAGTGAAACCCCTGAAGCTCAGATAAAATGGTTACTATAGGACATGTTGTGTCGAGTTTACTAGGAGATTGAATCTTAGAAAATATCTGAAATTAATGATGTATCAAGTGGGCCATGACAACCTAAAAATCAGATAGGAACATTGATTGGCCCAAGATTCATGGGGTTTTTATTTCTGCTTGGAGTTGATGGCATTACAGTATCACCAATGAGGAAACCAAGGTCCTATCTGTAATTTCATCTAAGATAAAATTGAGGTTGATACACATAATTACAAAATTGTTGAGCAATATAACATTGCAAATATTTTTATCAATTAAAAAATGAAAGTCCATTGTCTTTATCATCTCTCACAATTTTAAAAATTTCTGAATATATGTTATAGCTATTTGTTCAATACAGAAATAATAGTGAGAAAAAATCAAAAGAAATAAGTTTGAACTTAAACTTTGAAACCAACAACTTAATAGTATCTTCTAATCTTCCTCTGTCAGGACTTTGTCAATATCTTGTGCTTAGGCCCTCTGCTTTCTTATACTCAAACACTCTCTTTAATTTTGTCTGAAAGGTTTATATACTCTACCATCTTCCTCTACAAAGCACCCCACTTGACCTCCCTGATTCTAAATGATTAATCATCTTCTTGGACAGTTAAAGGTCCTGACAAGTTCATACATGTAGATTTTCTTTTCTTGGTGAATGTCTTTTCATATGCCAAACAGAATGGACACCCAAGTTGGAAAATGAGTTGGCATGGCTAGAAACGATTGTTGCATGTGTGCTGTCCCCAAAGCTTTATTTTATTTTATTCTTTTGAAGGACAAAGTGAAACATAGAAACCTCAAAATGAATCCCAGCCTTTTTGTGAGCAATTTCTGTCTATAATAATGGCAAACATGACTCTGTTTGATACAGATGAAATCCCTTCTCCTCTCACAAGCAATATAACAGTCAATTAGAGATGTATTGCAAAGTAAATTTCAGCTCACGGCCATAAGCTTGGTCAGACAGGTTTCAAAGTGGGTGGTTTTGGGTTGATCGGATAACCCCAAGTAGCTGACCGCATTGAATTGTAGTGGGAGACCCCGCTCTCAGAGGGACACAGGGTTTCTTGTCCAAACTTGAAAATTGTGCATTGGTTATGTCGAGTGGTCTATTTTATGAATGGATAGGTTGTTTAGGTTATTCTTACATAACATGCTAGGTAAAACTTACCTGTTGATGACACTTACTTGGTCTTCTTTGTTTATTTTAACCAACTGCAGGGATCTAGACTCACAGCATTTGAGTTGGTGCATGATAATATACCGGCAACTCTTATAGCAGATTCTGCTGCAGCTGCATTGATGCAGGCTGGACGTGTGGATGCTGTCATTGTTGGAGCAGATGGGTGAAACGCAGGTAGTGCGCTGAATGCAATAATGGAGTCTATCCGTTTGTTTTCGATACCAAAAGCATACATATTACAGCCACAGTCATAATAAGGTGTTACCATAACAAGGTGGGACCTATTCTCTTGCCACTTATGTTATAAAACATCCCATGGTATTCCATTCTTTGTGGCTGCACCACCGACTTCCCATTGATTTAACCACTGCTACGGACAAGAAATCGTTGCCAGGAAAGGTCCCCCTAAGGTGTTGTACACGCGTGGTTTCAGCGAGCGGGTTGCCGCATCCCCAGATTTGCGTTTTGGACAACGATGTTACTAGCTGATCTTGATATCCGCAACTGAAGGTCCTTTCACTTTGTCTCCCTGCACTGCTCCCGACCTGGTATATACATGGCTGCGCATCGACATACTAGAGTTCTAAATGGCCAGGTGTAGTACAAAGACGAACCGTGTCTTTAACATCAAGGATTTCATCCACAACGCAACCAGTCACTGTTGTAAATAGGAGGGCGCATCACTGCTGGACAAAAGTTCCTGTTCTGTGTAATAAATGTTGCCTACATCTAAATTGGCTGTCGTAGTTTAATTACAATAAAGATATGTGCCATGTCTCTTCCTATATAATAGGCATGTCTTATTTATGGTTTCTTGTAGGTTTTTCATGTGGAATGAGGTAATTCACTGACAGATTGATGTTCATGACCCAGATGCTCCCTGATATGAATGGTTTGACCTTTTGATGCAGAAGTGCCCGCGGGTTTTTACAATTACTGAATCAAGTGTTTCTTTTGCTGTAGAATGACAGCTTCTCTTTTAGATGATAACACATGTTGACCAGTTCCACACTAGTAGAGCCAACACACAGAGCAAGTAGCATGATTTTAGAGCAATTATAGTGGTTTCAATCTTCAACTTCCCTCCCTAATGGGACGATTGTTGATTTTCAGAAATTGTCTAAAACTAATTAATAGGTCAGTTTGTGGAAAAACACAAAAGCGCAGGTTCTTCATTTCATGAAAATATTGGCTGGAAATCTAAATATGAGGCTGTCACAGTTCTTTGTTTCTTTCTTGCTTTTTTACGCCACACAGCACCATGCCTCTGGTTTCATGCTCCATTTGCTAAGTTTACCTGTGGTTTCATTCATCATTTGCTAAGTTTACTTGCCTTTCAGTACATTGTAGTTCACTTTTTTTATTATTATAAAAACAAAATAAGGTGAATAGCCAGCAACTGATAAAAGGTTCAGGTCAAGTTCTTGGCTGTAAAATTAAAGACATGATTCAAAATTCTCTAACTTAAAATAGGAAAAAAACCTTACTCCTCAAACCACTGTTCCACATTTGTACCATCAAAAAAACAGATGAATAATAATAGAAAAAGACCTTCACCGCTCTTTGCCATCCCGCTGCTCGGCTCTAACACCACCCCCTCTTAACGGTACTGCAAAGGGAGGGAAGAAAAAAGTTATCAGAAAATAGAAAAGAGAAGAAAAAAAACGAAAGTTAAACACCACACAATAAAATAACAGGTAAAAGTCTTGCAATATTATCCACTGTAAAACATCAACAACCATTTTTGAAGAAGCTGACATGATGAGCACCTACAGTCTTAACTGGAAGTCAAACTACCTGACAAGTAGAACTTCGACTAGAGTTGATAAAGTGAGCTGAGCTCAAGTATTAATACCAGTTCAATTTGCTTCAAAAACGATGAGTTTTTATATTTATCTATTCGAACTCAAGTCCAATTTTGGTCAGGTATAATTATTGTTATTTTTCAAACCAATTGAAACTTTATTGGTGAGTTTGAGTTTGAACATCTAAAAAAGCTAGATTGAACCGAATTCGAGCTACTAACCTGAAACTAGAACTCTGTAATGACTATTACACCTAATGACACTACATTGCCAGGACCCAGATGAGGAAACAAATTCACTTTGCATAAACACAGTTCATCCCTAAACAATGTAATAAAAAGATTATCACCAATGTGGGGTCATCAAGAGTCAGTTACCATTCCTCCTTTGCTCAAATATGATATGAACTACATCCTGATGAAACAACATTCCACAGGGAAAGAAGGGGTGCATCTAAGTTCATGTTCAATATTCACCACCAACAATAGTTTAATATTCATGACCAACAATAGGGGAATTACATCAAAAAATGCTGGAACAGAAAACCAAGTCATCCCTCACTCCTTGATCTTCAAATGCATAAAAACTAACTAACAGTGAAATAATTTTACTCTTTAGCATTTGCGCAGGCTTTTTACCACCAACACATGAGTCCAGCACTCTGATCAACCCGTGTGGGTTTCCGCAAACCCGGCTAATCCAAAAAAAAAAATCATAATCAGTGTACAGATATATTTTTTCATATGCAATTACATAATCTTTGGCTAGAATCCCATAAGAAAAATACTTAAATACTATGGGCCTGTTTGGATCCTGTATTTGAAAACTGTTCTGAGAACGGTTTTGAAAGCTATGGAAAATATCCAAAATGGTGACTATAAAGACTGTTTTTGTTCTCTAAATTAGGACCTGTTTGGTTCCCTTTTTAGCAATGTTCACGAGAACAGTTTTGAAAGAGATGAAAGACCTCATTTGGTGTTTTCTCAAGAAACTCTGTTATTTGTATTTTGTGTTTTTTGTTGTGTTCTATGTGTTTTTCAGAACACACTAGAAATCAAACATGACCAAACATGTTCTCCTTGTTTTAGAGAACAGAAAAAAGTTTTCAAAAGCAGTAAACAAAAAGACCCTATATTTTGGCTCCAAGGAAGAACTGGGCCTAAAATGCTGAAAAACTGACTTTCTGAACAAATACAGAGGAATATCAAATATTTTAAAAATTGGAAAGAAATTGATGGGTTTCTAATTTTTTAATCTTCATGTTGAAAAGGAAAAAGAAGTGAAACGAGTTTGAAACAACCACAAAAATAATTAATTAACGATCAATGCAATAGCATATCCGCAATGAACAATTACTCATCTGCACCATCGTACGTAATCACCAGTCAGAGAACCAAAATGTTTGTGAGTCAAAACAAAATCAGAAAAGAAAATCGGCTATAAACTTAGAAGTCAACTGGAAACTTGTATTCTTATAGTCTAGTCGCGCCAAGAGAGCTATCATCTTCCTCTATTAATGACAAAAAAACATATTCCTGGCCCTAATATCCCAAATCTAAGCTCCCACTTTATTTCTCAACAACCAAACAAGTACCATTAACAACAAACCAGGTTCGAGATCCGGGGCCATAGCTCTTCGGATGTGAGTTCCAGACGTTGGAATGACCCATTCTTCTGCCGCCTTATGCCCTTCGCTGCTCAAACCTCAAAAACCCTAACGAGACTTCAACGATGAGAGGCGCTCCAATGAAGACCTAATTACACATTTCGGCCATTTAAAGCAGCTCAACGGATGAAATGTCTGGGTACTGATTCATGAACATTACCAGCTGCTTGCCAAATTGAATACTAGGCCAGATGTAACATAATGTTAATAAGCCAGCTCGCCCATCTATCAAAAATAAATACAAGCATATATTTTTAAATCGTAGATTTTTAATTGAAAACATAAGCAATATAAAATTCATTTTTCTCGGAAATAATCCATTTTATTTAAAAAAATGAATAAATATATTTTTCAAAATAATCACAAAACTGGTATTTTTATATTTTGAGAATTCTCTTCCACCAAGTGTTGTGGTTTAAGGTTAATTACAAAAACCATTATTGACTTATGGTTTTTGTCAGATAGTGAGATATCATGTGAGGATCTGTACATCGTTAAATGTGGTTTAAAGCATCACTACGTAAAATTAATGCATACAGTCGGGTAAAGAAGTGAAAACTATGTATCTATTGTATTCCTAGTCTTAAAATTGGAAATATTTGGTTAAGATAAGAAGAGATCTGAATGATACCGACTACGTATTAAATGGTCGCCGACCGATTTTAAGGTTAATTTTTAAAAATTATAGTTTTAAATTATTTAATATATATATATATATATATATATATATATATATATGTATGTATTAATTAACTAATTTCGTATAATATTAATTATTCTTTTAAAATGACGATGCCAACAAAAAAAAGATCAAAGGTTATATCAAACGATGTCTTAAACTCCGTTGAGAGCCAGGGTGCCGTTTATTCCCAAATTACCCTTGCCCTTTTTTCTCAATTCAAATTCCCAGAAAACAATGGCAAGAGCTCCACTAAACAGAATCAAAGGAAAATCCCAATGGAATTGTTCTTCTACATCCTTCTCTGTAGAAAATTTTCTCGTCGATCTAATGGGTATCTCATTGTGTTTCAATTCCATTGTATTGTCTAATTATAAATCGTTATCTGTCCTTTGGAAGGCTAGGGTATTAAAAGAAGAATAAATAACCCCAATTTAGGCATTGTTTGGTTGGCTGTTTGTTTCAGACACAAAATTTTTACTTCGACTGAATCTCTAATCAATTTGTGGGTTTTTTGATGTTCCTTATCTTTCATCCCATTTACATCAAGCTTATTTCATTTTATTTTTGTGTTTTGTTGAATCAGTTGCTTCTGGTGGGATGAAAGTCCTGTACCAATTAAAGTGTATACCAATTTTTAAGGAAGAGAAAAGTATGTGGGAGAAGGAAGCTCTAGTTAAAAGCTCTTAAGATGGCATTTCGGGCCTTGCAATTGGGGAGAGACAGTTGGAATATTTGAAACCCACCTTATCGGTTTGAATCCATTTACCATTTATCTGTTTTTGTTATTGTGCAAAATCTGTCTGATTGAGGAAGTTGTTGTTTGGAGAAATTTCATAATCAGACTGCTGTCAGCGGAGGGAGCTGTTAGTTGTGAATTTTGTGTATGGAAATGTAGGGTAATGATTTTGGTCTTGATTAGTGTTAATTTTCTTCTGCAGGAAGAGATTGTTTTTGTCTCAGCCTCAACAGAGCAGGGGAAAGTCAATGTGTTATCAATTCCCTGCACTAGCTTAAAAAGCAGGGTAGTGCGAATCGTTTGTCCTTTAATAGGTGAATAGTATTTTTAATTTTGACATCTTAGAGAAAGTTTTAACCTACCAAAGGTTTTGGTTTCGAATGCTAGCACACAGCTCTAACTGCTTTTGTTGGTTCTCCATTTTTTGCTTACAGCTTTGATGGTAAGTACATTAACTCTTTTCCTGTATAATCTTTTAGATACATTTCCCTTTGAGGTTTTTTTTTTTTTTTTTTGTATTTGAGGTTTTGGTCTTTCTCATCCCAAACAAACCAAGTGATGGCATTGAAGGAAGAGGTTGCTGCAGACTTCTTTCTCAACTCAGACCCCACAAAGTTAGAGATCAGGTAAAATTTCAAAGCTTTTGGTATATTATTTTGTGTTTCTGCTCTGTCCCCTGGGATATGGCTGTATTTCGTCTTGGTATTTGTCGAGTTACATGATCTAAATGTTAAATAACTTATCAGTCTGGTCAAGATCAACTTTCATTGGGGTCTATTTCTTGTCTATTTATATCGCGGTACTACTCCTTTTCATTATTAATTTGATTTCAGTTCTTACGAATAACATGGATCTAAGTTTCTAAAAAACAGTGACAGTTTGTGTTCCTATGTTTAGATTCATGAAGACCTTCAATCTGGAAAACCATCTCTAAGGCTACTGTATGTAACACTAGAATTGATTGCAACACCAGGGTTTATGTCAAGGTTGACAAAGATTCATGCTAGGGCTATGAATCCCAGTATACATTGTCAAGGTCTATAGTAATAATTTATAAAGTAAAAAAATTAGGATCAGAATAGTTTCTACAGAATTGCTAGATTCAGGTATGTGATCTTTGTTGTTCCAAATTTTCAGGCTGTTGTTTCTTCTTGAGACCACTTGAGCACTGGGTCTGTGACTTGATTCTATCAATAGACAACAACGGTACCACAGACCAGTCTTCCAATTATAGAGTACCTCAAAGCTTTTTCTTTAACTTCGTTTACTCTACCAGCTCTCAATCTAAAAGATTGCTCTCACATTGATCTTATTCTGTTACTCAGTTATCTCAATATGTGTCATTTGCTCATTCACTTTCTTAAAACCACATAATGGGACATTGGATAAATGACATTTCTAATGGCTTGCTGTGAATGCAAATATGTTCAAGAGGGTGTTGGCCTCTTACTTATTTATCTGTATATTGTACTTCAGTCACAAAGGTTGTTAATATTTGTATAAAATGAGGAATTGTTTTACTGTTTGCTGTTAATTGCAATGATATTGGTACTTTAATTTTTTGTTTTATATTATGTTTTGTTTCTTTAATATTTTATTCATTTGTAGGCCTAGCCCCACAGGCTTTCATCTTTGAGGAATCACCCTCCCAGATGGCCTGTGTGCTTATTAACAATACAGCTGTTCCAGTGAGTCTATGTTTCTCTGCTCCTAAATGATGTGCTAATTCTAATAGGATATATGTTTATGCAGCCAATTATATGATATAAAAGTTAGAATTACTTATGTGGAAGAACACACATCTCTTTTAGAGATTAATTTGAGTATCTGAGACACCTGAGCGTTTTTAAGGAAAAGAACCATATCATTCTAATTTTCTATTTGTTCTTCAAATTTTAAAAAGGATGTGATAGAATCCTTATGCTTGCGAAATCCTTTAGTCCTAAAATCATCATTCAATCGTCCTAATATATTCTATGAAGGTGAGATCTTGCTAGCTTGATTTGATGCATACATGTTATTCTGTGTAATTAAATTGGCACGGCTTAGCCTAACTAAACATGAGTGCCTTCCTGCATTCTTCTTATGCATCTTTTTTAAATGTGTTCCTCAAATTACTTGATTTTATTTTTTCATGTTTGGGTAATGATCACATGGATGTTGATATTTTATTTTAGCTCAAATAATATTTATTGGTTCTTTATGCCTGGAACCTTCTCCAACTGTGCTTGAATATGCCTCATTTTCCTGCATCTTTGAGTTTTGATATAGATAGTTCCCTCCCAAAATTATAAATTTATTTTTAGTAGATGTGGTTAAATATTATTTATTTTATAGATGTTGATAGTTTAAATTTTTCTTTTCTTTTATTTTTAGTGGCTTCAGAATTAGACATTTTGAAATTCTTATCATAAAATTTGCTAACTTCCAAAATCTCGCAACTCCCAAATAAATTCTGCAATGATGCCTGGTAAGTAACATGGATCATTGTAAATGGGACCAATAATATGTTCTTCTATTATGGTGGGTGAACGTCCTCTGTGTATGACAAAGCAACATGCTAGAGTGTGTTGAAGAACCCTTGAATCTGCCCAACAGGTCTACGGGCCTAACATTTTGAAGATTTTCTTAGTCAAATAGAGTACACTTGGATTCGTTGTAGTCAATGGGTTTCTGGTTCTGTCTGATTTTTGTTGCTAAGTGACCATGTTTGGAGAAATTTCCTCCTCATTTGCTAGAAGCCTCCCAGGCCTAGTAGGGCGGGATGATGCTTCCCTTTTTGTTGGGAATGTCAAAAAAATTAAGTCCCCCAGGCTTTTGCTTTTTCTGTTTCTCATGTTGTGAATCTTTTAATCTTCATTGAGGATGACATCTGGTGCTTATTGCATGCCTAGAATCACAATTAACTATAAAAGGGTTCATGGTATATATGTTTTATTGGTTCCTCTAGCATTTAATGTTGGCATCAGATGCACTTACATTGTCCTTAGACAGATAGTTATAATTACAGATTGACCTAAAGATCTGCTGAATGATATTACACTGATTTATCAAACTATTCAAATCTTATTAGAATGTTTATGGAATTGTTACTATATAGCCAATGTACTTGTGATGAATTGTCTGCCCATCTATCAAAAAATGGCCTCTCTTCTGCTGGTGATTTGCAATTTTTTATTTTATTTCACCTGCTAAAAATTTTAGTTGTGATGCATTCAAGTAAACATGTTTTCTTGTTTCTGGTACTTTTTTTAAGCTTATCATGCAGGGCTAAACAATAAATTACGGGTTTAGGTGATCTTGGATGATTAGTTTCTTCCTAAGATACAAATTATTTGTAGCCACTGCCTTGGTCATGATATTCTCTTGGGTTTTGTGTACATAAAGTCTTTTCCTACCCACTTTGTTGTGAAATACATTTAATATTCTGCAATACTCCCTGGATGTTATACAATCATCAATCTTTTCATAATAGTATACAATTGATTCATTTCACATTTTAGTGCATTTAACTAAATATAGGTGTTCCTACCCACAGGATGTGAATAATGTCTAAAACTCAGTTAGTGATAATCAGAATACTGACTTTATTCTCAGCACCTTTTGATTTTAATAGTAGGTATACATCTTTTGTTTCCCATAACAAAAGCCACATATACCATTTTATGTTGGATGTTGTAGAAGAATTATACCTTCACTGTAATGATTTGGTTTTACTTATTTCATCTATCTCTCCCGGTAGAAGAAAGACCATTATAACATTGTTTATGAGTCAATTTTACAGAGAATTTGCTCTTTCTTTGCACCCTTCTGCACTCTTAATTTCATCTGTCCAGTATTTTCTATTGCTAGTTGAAATAATTCTGGTGCCTTACACTTAGTTATTGAGTACTGGAGTTCTTTCAGGATGGTATGCAACTAATTATTACGAATTTTAACAAATTTGGGGTTTATTTTTTCAAGTTCTGGGGATGTTAAGCCATATAATATGTTAAATTAACAGATAATGAATATAAACTTTCAGGGTATAGACAGAAAGGATGTCAGAATTGTTTGCCACTTCAATATTCCAAAGTCAATGGAAGCATTCTATCAAGAATCAGGTAGAGCTGGTCGAGATCAGTTGCCATCACGAAGTATCTTGTACTATGGGATAGATGACCGCAAAAGAATGGTTGGGTTGCCATCTTCAACTCCTATCTCTACATTATCTTTTAACACAACATAATGTGCCACTAGAGGTTTTGTAGGATATGAAATATTGGCAGGAATTATCCCTGGTAATGCTGAAAACAAGACAAGAAAGTCAGTCCCTCAAGATTCACAGGATACAGGATAGCAAAGAAAGTCTTGCGACTTTGGTCTTGTGAATTTCATATCCTTTTATGGTGCTTAACTGAACTTCATAACCACACATGTTTTTATCAACCTTGCTTTTATATGTGAATGGTTGAATACCTTGAGGATCCCCAGTTTGCCAGAAAAAAAAATCATAAAATTTTGGAGAATAATTAATGGAATCATGTCTAATATTTATGTATTATTTGTTTCCTTATGGACACTCATATAGAATTGTGCTTGTTTGTATCTTCTGATTAGGTAGCTGCATCAATATATGAAAATCATGTGATATATAAACATCAAATTTAGTTACAAAGTATTTGGAGGAAGTTTACTGTCTATTTATTAACTCTGCATCACAATAATGGATTCTCTAATTTTTATCAACGGGGTGACTTATGTCTATAATGTCTAATGTTTCCATATAGAAAGGGTTATATATTTTTGTATTGCATTGGATTGTCCCATATTTTTAATTCTCCCATATATGTGGAATAAAAACTGGATATACGTGTGTGTGCATATAAATGTGTGTTGGTGTGTGCGTGTGTGTATCGGCATATAAGGCCATGGAGTTCTTATAAGATCTTTTGTCTTAGGATGATATGGTTTGATCTCACTGTGAACTAAATGTTTGGTTATATTTCCACTCATGTACACTCATTGTCACGTGGTGCACCGACACATTTACTCTCTGTGTATAACTTCTGTGAGACCAGTATTGGGTTCAATAATTGCCAGGCTAAGATTTCATGTTCAAAGCACTCCAGGTGATTCATTCACTGTCTCTTCTCTTAATGTCAAATAAACCACTTTGGACTCCTAGTTTAATTATTAAATCAGGCCTTTTCGTGCATAATGCTTGTACATTTTTAATCAGTGTCTTTAAAATTTTTTATTGTGTACATAAAAAATGCACTGTTTGATCTTTGTTACCATTTGCATGACTTTTGAGCACAAATCTCTTTGTTCTTGAAAATGGATTCAGTAATGGCTTACCATTGGGATCCTTTTGCTGATTTTGGACTCACTTTGTACTTTCTCTCTTGCCTGCATCACACTGTCGCACAAGTAATGGTTCTCAAGAAATATAGCTTTTTTTTTTGGAGTGGATCTTTTGTGGTTACTGTAATAAATGTTCAACTACTTATACTCTTCTCAGTATTGATTCCTCAGGTTCTTCCTATTCCAATTCCCTCAGATCTGGTAGATAAGAAACAACTCATGATTCTGAATCGTAACTGATGAGTAGATTCTTCCGAGGAAGATATATCTGATTCTGATGGTATATCAGCTTGCCTTAACATTCATTAAATGCTAAATCCTTTAGCCCCATGCTTCTGGACCAAGAGAATATGTACAATGTTCACTGGTTTTGGTTTTTTAACTGCCAGATGGTATTGCGGTTGGGAAGAGTATGGCCAGGGCTAAGTTATCATCAAAGTCAGGACTAAGTGAGAAGATTGAGTTATTGCAGGCAGAGAATTATTGCACAGAATAAATTCCTCCTGACAAACCAGGTTCATTCTAACATTCTGTATTGTCAATTGACTTCCAGGAGACTTGGAGAATTGGCTTTGATTTTTAGTAAACAATTGTGGAAGTGTCTACTAAAAATTCTTATTATTTATTGCTCTATTCCCTAGCCCAGCACCTATTATTGAGCAATGGACCATCATCCTTATTTTGCATAAGGTTTGCACTGTGGACAGATTTACTAGTGCTTTAATAAAATCATGATATAGAATGAACAATAACCTAGATAACTTTGTTTGATAGATGTGGTTCTACAAATGCTGTAAACTGTTTGGATCATTTGTCCATTTCTCATCCAATGAGCATATGTCTCAAATTCTTATTTAGTATTAATTCCTTTTTGTAAATAATATTTTATAGGATAATTCATAGTAGTTATATTATTGTAATATTAGGTTTCCTTATAGAATAAGAGCACCAGAATATTCTAAATATTCCCAGATTCATGAGGAGAAAAAAGTTATAAAGAAGAAGATTTGTTGTGGCATAGATGTAAGGGTTTAGGGATTAGGGTTTGTAGAAATTATTTTCTGAAATTATTGTGAATACTACCTAGAACAATGATTTTGTGATTTTTCTAGTCAGCCGTAATACTGACCGCACAATCTTGTTCTCTATTTTTTTCAAGAATAATTGAAATATTTCTCTCATCCATTGGATAGCAGAGCATAGTGGTCGAACCACGTTTAAAGAGCCACAAGTGCGTGCTCGTGATTTCTTTATCTTTGTGTTCTTGAATTCATATTCTAATGCATCAGAGCTTCTTGATTCTGACATTTTATAATTACTTTGCCTTCGTCAATATAGATGTTCTACTCTTATTGCCTATGGCTCAGGCCCAATTTAGATTTTGTCTATCTTGTTTATCGATACATTATCTTTTATCATTTTTGTCTTGACTTTGTCTTGCAGTTTATTATTCATGATAAATTTGATTCTAGAGTTGTTTCTTACCAGTTACCCAATCTTATATTTTTTAACAGACAATAAATGAACAGAATATATATCAGAATACAAAGAGAACAAACAAATAAAGATTGGCCGTACTTTAAACAAAACCAACCTTGACAGCAACAGAAATTATACTCACTTTCACTTATCAATGATTGTTCTGGTCTAGCTTATTTCTTTAATTAATCGATGTTTATCACACTGCCTGTGCCTAAAATTGCCCCTAAGATATAAGTTATAACTCGAACTGCAGAACTTCGGATGTTTGAGGACTTCATTCAGACAGTTCAACACATGGTAGACCCACCGTGTTTTGGTAGATTCCCAAACCACTTGAGGAGGGCATGTATTGAGTGAATAATCTGAATGTTTTTTGTTGGGGAAAATTGGGCTTAAAAAAGTTATTAATTTGAAAATTTATTATTTGCATAGGTCATGAAGGTGGTTTAGGTGGTTCGTATTCTGAGGAAAAAATAATTGTGTGAGAAAGAGAGAAGAGAATCAATGAATATCTGCTCATGCATATGAATATATTATATTAGCCAGTGGATGTAATATCGTAGCAGCGAATGTATTTGCCATAACTAGTAAATAATAAATTCCATAGATTATGGTAGTACATTCAATCATCAAGTATTTTTTTCCCTAGTAACATGAACCACCCTAAGTCAATTTCTTCATGACCTATGTACAGTAATTTTCAAATTATTCTTTTGAAGCCTAGTTTTCCCTTTGTTTTGCAAAGACCAAGGGTATTAAGGTGACCTTGACATCTATTTGTATAAACAAGTTGCCACAGTGACCTAGAAATGCCCTTTTATAATGAAAATATGGTTTAGAAACTGGTTTAGTAGTCATTTGAAATTGAAACACTACAGTTATCTTCCATATGGAAATGAAGCTATAATCTAATCAAGTGTTACTTTATCATTTTACACTCTCTTTGGAACCGGAAGGGTACTAAGGAATAAAATAATGAGGAAAGTGGAAGGCTTTTTGGAAAAATATAAAATAGGTTTAAATTTAATAAATTAATTTCTATGTGTTTTATTTAAACTGTTTTTATTTTGTTTCTCTTTATTATTAATAAGGTTAAGAGGGAATTTAAAATATGTAAGAATTTTTGATTATATTTTTATTTTCTTTTATAACTCTACAGGTGGAGTTAAGCGTGAGAAAGTGTTTTAAGTATTTTTCCTTTCACTGATCTTTTGGTTCGAAATGGAGGCCTGCCCTACTTTTACCACATTTTTCTCTTTTGGGATTAACTTAGAAACATCATCTGCCCTGCACCCGAAAACCAAGTGCCATAAAAATACGGGAGAGACTGGGAAGTCGCTACATTGTTTCACAGGTTATAAACACACGGTGAGATGGCTGTCAGCTGCAAATTCAACAGAGTTAACCTTGACTTGGCTGGCTCGCTCGACCACTGGAGCAACAAATACGTTTGAATCAGATTCTCCGATAATTTCCTCCTCAGATCAAGGACCTTCTTCTTGTGATTCTCCAATTCAGGGTGCTCCTTCTTCCCAAGGTATCGGTCTACCGCCTATTCCATCGTTCTCTGACTTTGTGAAGGGGCAGAGCAATGAAGATGATCAGAAAACCCTTCGGCATCTAAGTGCAAAACAATCTCCAAGAAAAGACCACAAGAAAGGACCTCTGGAGAAGAGGTCAAGGTTGCAGTAACACCTCTTTTTTTAGTTTTTCTTTGTGGTACACTGACCATTTTGGTCAGAGCTTTACCATAATTTATGGGTTTATCAGGCTTTGTATGATTGTAATTACAGACAATCTCTTGGTGTGTTCCATGGTTAAATTCTCTGCTACTTGGAAGGAAAGGCCCCAAGAAGACTTACCATATGAACAAAAAAGAATAGAAAGATCTACAGAGTCAAATTGATTTTAGAAACCAGCGGCTTGTTTTTTAGGGTTCTAATTCTTTGGTATTTCGATTCAGCCTAAAATCTACCCTGAATTACCTGGAATTTTTTCGACATTTATCAAAAAAAAAAAAAAACTAAATATAAAGGGATGATAAATGTTCTTAATCTAGTGTATTTTTGTCAAATGAAAAGTGTAGATAATTTGAAAATTTTGAAATTTAAATGGAAAGTATCTTTTGAAGAAACATTTTATAAAATTTCGAAAATTCTGAATTTAACTATCTAAAATATTGAAATGTTTATGTTAAGGTTCTGAAAAGTTACTAAATAATTTTAAGTTTTTCAATTTAGATTGAAAGTGTGTTTTTGAACACATTTTCTTTTTATCTTACATGGAAAGCTTATGTGAAAAACACACTAAATTTGAATTATTTCCGTCATGTTTTTAAATTTATTTTTAATTTTTATTTTATTTTTTTAAAACTCCCAATTACTACAAGGGTTCTTCTCTCTTTCAATATAATAATTAAGAGGAGGTGGTTATTTAATATATATAGGCTTCAATTCTCAGGTTTTACAACCAGTAGACCGAACTTCATAACGGATTAGGGTTTGGTCAAATCGTATCTAACTATTCAAATACCCCCATAATAAAGTAGTGATGTATTATAATTTATTTATGAATAAGGACAAATGAAATTTAATCAGAACCCTTTGGAGACCCAACAACACATAGCTAGTTGGGGCCCATCTCAGACAGATATTAGCAGACCAGCCAGTCAGCTACCGACCTAACACCTCAGAATCTCGCACCCAACCCACTAAGGACAATTAATTTCCACCATCTAGACCTTATCCTTTCAGAGCGACAGTGTAGCATCCAATATGGGTCAGAGACGTGGGCCAAGACCCGATCTCCCATGAACGAAGCGCAGTCAAACTATTTGTCACGATCACCCCAATACCAGATTGTTTGCTTTGTTCTCCCACACTATCACCATACATTTTTTGCTATGTATTACTATATAATGGATCGAGAATAACATGCTGACAGACTTTAGTAGCCTAAAGCAATCATACTTTCGTAGTCTTATGGGGACGTAGCAACTTTTTCTTCAACAATTTGACGTCATGCGTTTCGTATGTGGCGTCGTGGCCAGACTTACGTCTAGTCGGTTTACTAACTCTTGAGAGAAAATAGAGCTGGCAGGAAGGCGAATGTATGCAGTATGCGTGTGATGAGTATAATTAATGGCGTTGGTTTTGCGTGCGCTGTGATGGGGTGTGTATTTCTGGTGAATGTTACCGGGATTGGATGGTAGTGGGATTCGTTCGGTGGATGAGATATTTCTTTACAGCCATAGTCTATGTCGGATTGGTATAGGATATAGAAACCAGTAGTTTATTTGGGGTGTCTTGTACGCTTTGTGGGGCTTGGTTGTCTTGTCCCAATAACATGCTTCTTTCGCAGCTGGTGAGATTTGGTGGGCTACGAATAATATAATGGGGACCATTATGTTTTACTAATGCGCGCGGAGCTACATGGGGTGGCGCTGGGTAAGCAGTTAGACCTCTAACTTTGGTGCCCAAAATTTGGAAATCTTGTCGATAAAAAATTTAGATACCTCGTGGGCCAAGCCTCTACTCAGATCGACCAGTGGGCGCCGATGTTTATTTGGGTGTACTCTCTTGGAGCTTGGTGTGTGGGGCACATGACCTTATTTTTTGTACTATGGGTTGCCCATTATAATGTACGATTGTGCATTGTGATGCATGCGTTTCTCGCATCGGGTCTGATGTCCGATGTCTGCTCGAATTTGGATTAGTTGGGGCTTAGTGTAGTCGTTTGTCTTGTGATAATGATGACTCTTGGTTTCGATACTTATTTCTTCCGGTCGGCACCAGGTTCATTTTGTTTAACTTCAGCGGACGTCATACGTAGCGTGTGTGCTTAAATTTCTTCTGGACGCTTTTATTTACTTAACTAAGCGAGTTCGGGCACCCTTCTGCCCAGTCTTTACGTGAATAACTTTTTATTAGTCACTGCTCCCATTGCTTCTTTAGGTCTTCACGTCTGGTTTCTTTGTTGATTTCTTTTCGAGCGATAAGGCAGGTTGTTTAGGGTTGGTTGAATTTTTGTTTTTCGTTCTCCCGTTTCATGTGAATTGGTGTTGCTTTATACTCTGATATCGATGGTGATTCTGACCCAATGATGGTTAAGGCAGAACTAGTGGTGTCTAAACCAGTTTGGTGGTGTTGAGATGCTCGAGGTCACCTCATCTCCCACCCCCAGACGACGGGGGAAAAGTGAACGATCAATACCACTGGGGTCGAGATATGCAAATCACCCGTTCGGCCAATACTTTTCTTGTGGGACTAATAGGTCGATCCTTCATATGAATGTCTTGCCAGAACGTTGTCGATCTCACTGGTTACAGTAGTTGGCGTTTGACCCACCCATGCCAATTACCATGCACCAGGATGGTGTGTTGCCCCGGTGACCTTCGGCAGCGGTCTTAGCTTCCCTACCTTCGCAAAGGGGTTTCTGACATTTCAATGTGTGTCCCTTCCGGTCGCCCCAATGGTTGGGATATTTTGGTTGGTCTATTTGGTTTCTTTGGAATGGGGGCTCGGTGTCCCCGACGTAGCCTTTTACTTTTAGCCTGAAGGGGAACATCAGGGCTTTCTTCCTGTTCCTAAGTTGGGTGCTCCTCGGTAATTTAGATCTTCTCCCTCCCATAGGTTGTGGAAGGAGACCTTCATTTCTCGTTAGCAGTAGTAGTGGGATATGATCCTCTCGACGGGACGACACTGCAGGCGTTCGTTGGCTTGGGCTCAAAGGAGATCTTCGTGGTGTTCGCTACATTTTGGTTATAATTTGTATTGTGGTCTTGGTATCGACTGTCTGTCTACATACTTCTCGGTGCCAGTGATCTCGCGTGGAAGATAAGCGTCGTGGCGTTAGCGTTGGTAAGTCCTTCGTCTGTGAGTTAATCGAGTCGGATGTTCCCGACCATCGAGTTTGAAGTCCACTTTCGATCTGGCGCTGGGCCTTCCGCCTCACTATAAAGTTTCTGTGGGCCTCTGCGCTAAACCCACCGGGAATTGTTGTGATTGGAGGTGGTGTCTAAAACCCGGTGGGAAGCGAAAAACCTCGCACTCTGTCGAAAGAAAGATAGGCCGACTTTAATTAGTTAAAGTTTGGGCATCTCATCTTCCGTCCTCTTCATCGCAAAAATCGAGGGACGGTTATGGCTCCCATAGTTTTAGGCTCGCGGTCATTGGGGTTTGTGCGGGCGAGGATCCCTCGGGCGGGCGTTGAGCGACCGTTACAGCGTCACGTGCAGGTGCGGAGCCCGGCTAACGGAGGCGGTTAAGTCGTCTTCTCGGGAGGAAGAGCGGAGGAAAGATGGGAACCCAGTTGGGCGGAGGCAGGATTCCCACAATGCCAGGCTCGCAGTGATGTGGTCCCGTCCCCATTCTGGGACCCCCCCATCTTAAGAAGGTCGATTGCATGCACATTGATGACGTTGACCCCATCTCTCTAGGGGTGCAGCCTCTAGTAGAAGTTCAGGTACCATGTCGTATTTGACTGCATTTTGAGATGAGGTTTTGATCTGCGTTGGATGTTGATTATGTTGGATGTCTGGTGGTTTTCACTTGAGGTTTAGTGAAGGCCAAAATAAACGAGTCATACTAAAGCGACCAGACTTATAAATTAGGGTGGCTTCCCACTCACATCTGGCGGTGTTTGCGGTCGGGGTCTAACGATATGATCGAGAGTCGTGAAGCTCAAGTCGATAGAAACCTTCCGCCGGCTCGTGCCCCGGTAGGGTAGGAAGGCAGTGGGAATGGCAAAGGCGACCGAAGAAGCGACGAGAGTTAGGGACCGTTTGAAGTACTTGAGTAACGTGGAAGCTAGGGGCGGTATGATCCGCCAGTGAACTCCAGGATGGTTAGGAGCCAAGCTCCCTCACGTCCAAGCTGACTTGAGTCTAGGAAGAGGCTGCGATGCGACGAACGATCTGCCGTGACCAAAGACCAACGGCTGTTGAAACGGGCGTGTGAGTGCAAAGCTGATGGGGCTTCGATGGAAGCCTTGGAAATAAAAGAGGTGTCGCATGAATTCTGTGAGGTCTCTATCAATAAGATAACTTTGGTATTTCAGCGAGACGAGGTTATTGGGAGAGACTAAGGCGGAGGCTTACAATCAATGGGTTTGGGTGGCTATTTCAGGAAGAGAACATTACGCCTATTGACCCGGACTTTAACTTTGACCTTCCCGAGTGTGAGGGGATGGGGGTCCTTCTCTGCGATTATCCCGAAGTCGGGCACCCAAGCGAGGTCCACTCACCTTCTTCCATGATGCGCTGCGATGTGTATTTTGCCCGATGTCGACTTTATACCTTTATTTTTTTTTTTTGGGCGTGTTGTTGGACTGGATTTGAAAATATAATAATACTTGTCTTTGATGAATACTCATTTTGCACCTCATTTCACATCATACCTCTACTTGTACTATTTTGGGCGTTCTTCTTAATTTAGATAAGCCTTCTTGTGCGCATAATTACAGTTGGGTGCCAGGTTAGAAGATGTTAGACTCTTGAAATTTGCGTAGTGAGGAATTTGCATAAGTGATTGACTTCCTTAAATGCGTAGTACATCTTAAGTGGATGAACTTCGATCAGAAGAGTGACCTGGGCTCAGTCAGGATGACTTACTTGGGTTGAACCCAACTCCTTGGGGTATGGCCCTATGTAGAATGGTTGAAGTTCGTCAACGTGAGCCTCACAGGCTCCGTCGGACAGAGTTGCAGGTTGAAACAACCAGGCGCGTGGCTGTGCGAAGTGATAGATGAGCTCGTCAAGAGTGAGTACTGGGCTCAGTCCCGGTTGAAGTTACCTAAGTGAACACTTTCGGCGCATGGCCCGGGTGAATAGTTCTTCGTCCAATTGGAAGTGCGGGCTCACGTCGGCCCAAGTTGCCCCGGTTGAAATGACCTTAGACCATGCCCATGTGAGAATGGTTGGGTTCGTCAATGTGACTATTGAAGCTCCGTCGAAATTTGAGTTACTGAGTTAAAGCAACCTTAGATTGCGTATTTGTCTTTGAGTGGATGAACTTGTCAATATGAGCCGGTGGGCGGGCTAGTCTATATGAATTGTTGGGAGAGCTACGTCCCCATATGAATAGTTAGGCGAGCGCTACGTCGACGTGAGCTGATGAGTGAGGCTAGTCTATATGAATTCTTCCGAGAAGAGCTAGTCTATGTCACGATCGAGTTAGCGACTCGTCGTATGGTGTTAGGCGAACTACGCCTATATGAAGCGTGGGAGAAGAGCTAGTCTATGCGAATAGTTGGCGACTCGTCGCATGTGACTAAGGCTTCATTATGTGAATAGTTTAGGATTTCGTCAGTGTGGTATTGGAGCTCAGGTGTGTAGTGGCGATGTATCTGGTGATTTGACCTCCCTCGGGTAGTGACCTATCGAGTGAGCAGACTCATGAGTGTTGGACTCCATTATTGTGTGAGGAAGTGGCGATAACAGCCGAAGTGGCGGCGATCTTAGCTGAGCTGGTCGACTCTCGGTGGCGTGACACGTGCAGTGAGCGAACTTCGTTAAAGTGAAATTTGCTGTTTCGGGTCGCGTGGACGGTGGCCGATGTATGCGGTGGCGATGTAGCGGCCGATCCCGACTTCTTCGGTGGCGATGACGTCTGATGGTGAGCTTCGTCAAAGTGGTACGAGACTCAAGTGGCGTGGTAGATGTGATGTGGCTGGTGATGAACTCCTAGGGTAGCGTGACTGTCGGGTAGTCAAGCTAGTCAAAGTGGTTTCTTTGAACTCGGTATCGTGGCGGTGATGTAGCACGGTGATCGACTCGGTGGCGATGACACGTCCGAAGTGAACGAACTACGTCAAGTGAAATTTGTGTTTGGGCTCGGTGTGTGGCGGGGTAGTATGGCCAGAGTGGCGATGTAGCTGGTGTCGACTCAGTGTGGTGTGACTGTGCGGTGAAGCGAACTCGTTAAAGTGTTATTTGGGGTTCGAGCGTAGTGGAAGTGGCGATAGCAGCTGAAGTTGTCCCGACTCTCGGTCGCGTGACTGTCGCGAGTAGTCGAACTCGTGAAGTGAGTGTGGGCTCAGGTCGCGTAAGTCGCGTGCGATATGATACGAGGCGTCCCGATACCGGTGAAAGCGACACATCCGGTAGACCGTTCGTCAAAAGTGGCTGCCCAGGCTTCGGCGTTGTGGCCCTAGTATGGCGATGTAGCTGAAGCTCGCCGACTCCCTTGGTAGATGTAACCTGCTCCAAGTAAACGAACTTCGTCAAGTGGTACTTTAGGCTACGCGTATGTAGTTCAACTTAGATTGTCTTGGAAAGGTGCGAACGTCTTTAATGCTGATTTATAAAGAATTTGGAACGTTCGGGTGACTTTTTGAGTGCTTTAGCCTTCTTATAAATGGAGGCTTCATTGCTGTGGAGTTTATACTTTGAAGATTACCTTGTACGGTGCGTGTGAAATCTAAGAAGGAATGAAGCGATCGATCGAATTAGGTCTTGGTTGGGATCCTCTGAAGAGATTCTGGTTCGATTCTGTGGACACCTTTCGTCAGGTTGTGTTTTCCTAGTCTCCCATGAGTCATGTTATTCCAGCTCAGGTGCCCAGAGATTATCTGAGGGAGGCGAATGTTTCTTGTCATGTATTCTCCGTTTACATTCTTTCTCTTCCTTTCTCTTTCTCCTTCTCCTTAACTCATCTTTTCCATCTCTTCTCCCTTTTTGTTTTTTGCACAAACTCATACTTTTCTGCTACTCCCTATTTTCCTGCTAGGGTCTTCTCATTTTCTTTTCTTTTCTTCCCGAAGTTTTTTTAGGGAGGCGCACGTGCAAGTGCTGAATGTAATCAATGACATCCCAAAATGCTTGAAATGTCGGTGGAATAAGAGAAGACTTTTCCCTTTTATGTTTATAAGTTGTCTTATTCTATTAAAAACCTTAGCCTTTGAGCATGGCCCTTATTTATGGAGGTTGTGTGTGACGTCTTAACAAAATAACCAGTAAATGGTGATCGTTAAGCGGAAGCGCGAATCTCCATTTAAGTTACAAACCAGTGCATTGATAAAAGCGTTTGGATGTTACGCATTGAGACATGCGCAAAATTTCCACTTTCTACGTTTTAGGTCCCGTAATTTTGGTCAGCGACTTCGAATAAATAGGGCCTTCCAGGTTGGGACCCATTCCCCTGTGAATTCTTCCTTCTTGTGATAGCTTTTTAGGACAAATCACCCAGACATGTATTACAGGTCGACTTTTTTTGGTTGTAGTACCTAAATCGTCTTTGCTAGTGGTCTTGTGTTTTTAGAACACTCACGTTTTTCATCTAATAGGTCCAAATTGGAGCGGAGGAGCCTCGTCATTATGCTCCACTGTTGCTAATTCGATCCTTGGGGTTTTAATCCGACCTCGACAATTACGCGAGTGTGAAGGCTATGACGAATGAGGTTTCTTGAGTTCTTCGACCGTGTGGTTGGCGTGACTACGGCCATGGATTGTCAAATGAGGGTCACTCTTTTTTTTTTTTTTAAAAAAACCTCAACTCACTACACCCACATATTTATATAATGTTAAACAATTAACGTATTACATTACATGCTTGACCCGGATTACAAAATATGCGTACAAGCTCAATATGAAATGTTCCCGCTTGTCTACAATATTTACATTGGTTACAAATAGCCGGCTTATACAACAAATGAACCTAAAGGGTCTTCGTTGGGCACTTTATGGATGTGTGGCCTTTGGCTGGCGTGTGGATTGCCGGATTCTACGATTTGCTGCCCGTGCGCTGCGGTTGAGCGCGTTGCTGGCTTTATAACATTGAATATGACTTCCCAATGGGTCACCACACTTTTTGCCACAAATGCATATGACACATATGACATTTACCGATTCTTATCGTTTCGCATATATATCCCTTTCATAACAGGTGTCATTTCTTATCATCTTCCTAACCTTACTTTTCAGTGTCATCTGTACTTTTACTTGTTCTGTAGTATCTGTCATTACCTTACTTGATCTTATGCTTCCTCGTATCATGTCATATATTCTCTGTTTCAACTTTACATATACATCCCATTTTTCTTTTTTATGTTTCATGTCATGTCGCCTTAAAGTGAATCTGAGGCTCATGAGACGAAGGTCTGTGTGTGTGTGAGACAATGTACTATGCCCGGTAATATGATGCAGGTATCATCAGATCGAACGGTGACCATCCCGCGATACCCGGAATAATATGATGCAGAACATATCGTCGCGTATGGTGACCATCCATGGGTGCTGGTAATATGATACACGAAGGTATCATCCTTGTATGAAGACGGAGTGACCATTCACTTGAATTACCGTTAATATGATACAGATGTATACGTCTTTGTATGAGCCAGGTGACCATCGCAGGTGCAGGAGCGCTATGGTGACACTTCGAATACATGATCGAAACGGGATCCATGTCACGCCGACAAGCATTGGCGAATATCTAACATATGTATCTTTGCGACATTGTTTTTCCCTAACAGGCATGTTATCTCTGGGTTCATGGGATAATCAATATGTATTTTCTGTTTAGTATATGTCCCTAACATTCAGAATAATTATTGTTATTGTTAATCATATCATGATATATAAATATACAATCATTTTATTCCGCCTTTTACATTTTTCCATATCTCATTATGTACATAAATAAATATATAACACCATGTAGTAACTACGGTATTTTAGTAGAATTCCTGTAGGCATTTATAAAATGAATAACTATAGTTTTGTCATACTGTTTCCGTGTTTTTCTAGAACTAATATGAGTTTAATCTTATCATGCTATCTATTGATGAATTCTTGATAATGAGCTTTCCATAGGTCAAGAACCACTGGTCGAAAGTTCGAACGAAGTTATGACCTTACGAGTTGGGTCGGTCGATGTGACGGTGACTGGTGACGAGCTACGCTGAGTGACAGGCTCGATGCGACGCAGCGGTCTGACATCTGTATACTTCCCTCCTTACGCCGCCGGATGGATTTCTGCCCGGCTCAATGGAGCTTTCCGCCGGTCAGAACGCAAATCGGAGTTTAACGAAAGAAGTTGCGGTATTCCGGTTGGAGGGTCGTGCGTGGTCAGCTTTGACGAAATGTACGCGGTGGACGACCACCGCGTTCCGCGGTGGCGACCCGCGGTAGTGGAGCGACCGCGTTTGAAGTATTGTTTAGCCCAGTCGCATTTGGTGGGCGACCAGCGTTGGTGGGCGACCATTGTTCTTATTGGCGACCCTTTGTTGGTGGGCGACCATTTGTTGGTGAGCGATACTTGTTGGTAGACGACTTATTGTTAGACTTGATCTTGTTCCGTGGCGACACGTTGGTGAGACTGACAACATTGTTCGCCTACATTAGCCATTTGTTTGATACAAAAGACCATAACTTGACATCTGAGTCAGTGAAAAATTTAAAATAACATCAAGTTGATTGATGTGGCCTATTCCTGAAAGGACTACACATAAAATCTCTATTTATGACCCCAAAACCCATTTAAGGTCTGACTCTTGCATATAGTTGAACAATGAGAATTTTCCCAGGTTCAACTTTTGCAACTAGACCCTTCTCATACCGCTATTTAGGAGCCTTAAAGCTCTTCTTAACTCGACCAAGAAATGAGTTTAGGAGTTGAGCTAAACCATCACATAGGATAGAGGGGTTCACAAAACATGTATCCATGCATCTAGACCAAAACTAGACTTCCCTTTGACGAGACATGTATTTCAGCACAAATATTCAGGTTCCACTTACTAGTTTACATACAACATATTCATGGTTCCATACTTTCTATATAAATCATAGTTCCATACAATATATTTATGAACTTTGTGGTTATTTTTGTGATCTGCTACTTCTTCTTCTTGCCTTTATTTCTTTTCTCTTCTCTCTTATAGTATTTGCTCTCACTTTCTGAGGCAAGAGGTTAGGACCTTCTTTGGTCTTACTCCTTTATTGTCTTTACTCCTTTTCGTTCCACTTTGGTCCTCTGACTCTTACAATATTTACAAGTGATAATAACCTGATGGATAAGTGTGTGTTCAGCGTTCCCAGCATGCATGTTCCTACTTTGTTTTTTTATCTTTATTTTATTCGAATAAATATACCTTTTCGTTTATTCCATACTAAAAGCATAATATAAAGCGTAGGGTATAATTTGAGATATTCTGATAGTCCTGTAAGCCCATAGCACCTCGGGGAGGTAATCTACCCACTTTCATAAGATCGCTAATTTGGTCGCTAATGTAGCCATAGGGTTTGATGGTGTTTCGACCCTGTCGTTAAATGGGGATGTACTGAGTGATGTATTCGATGGCTGTTGATCTCTGAATTTGGCGTTATCAATTTGTTTTCGTTATCGACACAGAGACTCTGAGATACCAAGCACACATATGACAACTCGCCACACAAGTTGAGTATCTTATTTGTATGATTGTGGCTAAAGGCATTTTCCGGTACTTGGTGAAGTAATCTACTCACGATGATGAACTTTTACATTGGCCGCTACCAGGGTAGGGTCCAGGTATATGAACCATTGTTGGAAAGGGCGAGTATATGGTGTTATCTGAGGCTTTGATGGGAGGCGTGAGATCTTGATATTTGGCGGATCTTGCATTTCTTAACTAAGTCGGTTCGTCTTTGAGTGACTGTGAGCCCGATATCTCATCAGACCACCTCATGATATGAGCTCTATTGATTCCGCATATACCCTAGTGTACCTCTTAGCAAGTATTCTATGTTTCCCACGATGCATTTAAGGATAGGGTGAAAATCTAGAGCTGTATAGGCTTCCCTTATGATTAGTGAACTGTGGGACCTCGTCCTTAGCTGCAGTACCTTCTTTGGTGCGTGGGTGGGCGTGAGTCTACCATAATCCCGGAATGGGGTCCAATCAGCTTCGACTGGGGACTGACGGAGCCTCACGTCTGAGATCAATAGAGGAATCACCAGTTATTCGGCAGTTGTCGATCCGCAAGGTCCTCGGCCAAGCGTTACTTAACTTTATGACGTCATTTCGGGAGTTTTAAATAAGGGACATATCATTAAACGACGAATTTTTTAATCGTCATTACCTTTTGGAATGGGATCATGCTCTAAACTTTTAGCTTATTAGGTATCTTCTATACGTGCTACCCCTGTTGGGAATCACTATGGTTCCAGGCCGGTCAACTTCGATGAATGGGCGAAGGTTGAGGCCACGCCTTGGCGACCCCCTCGCACCATTTCGTTGATGGAACGTCGGAATGCGAGTGCGCACTGTATCTGTTCATGGAGATTAGGGATCGGACACGCTCCCACTCCAATACATTTTGAGGCTCCGTCTGACTTTCTAGATGGAATCGTTCAGTAATGAGTTCCTGGTAGGCTCTCTCTTGCAAGCTAATTCCAACTTGAAATCATTCAAGACACATGCCCTTTTATTACTCGATTTCGGCTTGTATACGATGTTGAACTCGCTAAGCTCTATGGCCCACTTCATGTTACTGGGAGACTTACGGTTTATGTAACACTGCTATTAGAATTCCGTTGGAACTTCTATGGTGTGAGCTTGGAAGTAGGCGGAGGTTTGAAATTTGCGGGTCCCGCAAGACCAAAATTAATTTTCCCATCTTTAGATTTTCTCTCCCTTTCTCAAGCTCGCGCAATAGTAAAGCGGATGATATGTACTCGCCTCTTTGTCTCGACGAGACGACCAGTTGAGAATCGATCTTTTGACCCGGGTATAGGGTAGGGGTTCCCGCTAATTGGGACTCCTGGGAATGGGAGGGCTCAAATATGTTTTCAAAGCTGAAAATGCTTCCCTCACACTTTGTATCTATTGAAGGCCTTCTGAACTTGGAAGAAAGGCTAGCATTTATCACCTGCAGATACGAATCGGCAAAATGACAATCCCCTTCCCTGTCAGACCAAGACTTCGCTATGCGCGATAGCGAAGGAACGTATCAGTACAACCACTATCTGTCCCCGGATTTGCTAATTCCTCGTTGGTTGACTATGAAACCAGAATGTCCCAGTGTCTCAGGCCACACTTGGCGGTTAGGTTTCATGTTGTAGTTTCTGAGATACGGGCAGCTGGACGGATGGTCACATATTAGATTGATGAGATGGTTTTGCAGCATGTCATCTATGTTGCACCTCCATGGTTGTGCCTAATTTGTTACAAAAACATCGATTCCTGAACCTACGACAAGCTCAACGTTTTTAGTAGCTTGACGTACAGTGCAATAGGTTCCTTATTTGTAACAATTAAGTGCTTTTAAGTCGCTGGGTGCGTGCGATGCGGTTGTAGCCGGAGAAGGCATCCCATAAAGCCCAAGAAAGTTCACTTGTCCAGCGGTGGCATCTGATAGGGTCAATTCATTAGCGGAAGGCGTCTTTTGGGCGTACTTTGTTGATATGAGTGAATTCGATGCGGAGTGCGCCACACCATTGGCTTTTGGCGAGTACTACATTTGGCTAACCACTCAGGGATATTCTACATCCCGTCAGCTCACGCCTGGAGGTTTGTTGACTTCTCGTTATTGGCTTTTTTGTCTTCGGACCTGAGAAACTCCCTCTCTTGTTTGGTGAGCGAAGGATGGTAGCGTTCGACTAGGGTGATGCATGGGATCATTCCTCCCACTGCTCACGCCACGTGAAGGCGTCTTTGTTTTGTTTGCAAAAAAAAGAAATGGATGGGGTTTAAGGGTCTTTAGATAACTGCTGCGGATCCGATATGGCGAATGCTCAGAGTTGATCGTCCCGATAATACGGGTTCAGTTCTTACGATGGCTTTCGAGATTAGTTGATCACCTAAATCCACTATTATCGAGCTTCGTCAGGTATATGTTGTCAACCGTTTTTTGTTTCATGGACACTGAGTAACATTCCCTGGCTACCCGTTGGTCTCCTCGAACCATTCCCACTCCGTTTACAGTAGGAAACTTGATCATCATGTGGTATGCGGAGGGGATGGCTTTTGTACATTGAGAGGATTACGCCGATGACATATTTGTAAGCGGACGGGCGTCTACGACGAGGAATCTTCTTTGTGGTCGTCGCGACATGGAGGGATCTCCCAATTGACAGGTTGTATTGAGCACAGAGGTAACACCTTTTCCCAGAAGGGCCAGGTAGATGGCGTTGGCGGGTTCAGTCTCTCCCTTCAGATGCCCATTTTATCGGTGTGAAGATGATGTCGGTTCGAACTCCGTTGTCAATTAGGACCAATGACGTTTTATTTGGCAGCCCTGCCTGTATGAACTACCAGGTGGGTCGTCATGAGGTGTTGGCACCCCTCAGATCTGAGTCGAGGAATGTGATTGGGCGTGTGTCGAAAGTCGTAAGTGGTTGAACACGCTTGTATTTCCGATTACCCTCAGATTTATACCAATCTTTAGCATTAAGTGGGCCTTCCGTCTTGAAACTAATTCCCCCTCACCATAAATCCCTCACGAGATTACTGGATTTCACCAAAGGGGTTATTGGTCTTGATTACGTCATTTAAGTGGTGATTCGCTGGAGACGAGGCTGGTTCGAAGCTTGATTACTGGCGATTTTTGGGTGGATATAAAGCAGCCGGTATACGCACCTTTTACCTTTATCGTATTAAGTACTATTTCTCTCTTGAGTTGTATACGGTCGATGGTGCGGTGTCAGTAGTCCCCTATGAACTCGCCGGTATTTGGAGTTAATACTCTTGTTGCGGAAGGTGAACTTCATTTGAGTTGCCATCTCGGGAACCCTTACGTTTCGTGCCGCGGGACACGTGGCGAGGCGGATTAGGGGTGGCGGGGTGAATACTTGTCGTCGTCACCGGTTGCAGTGGACAGACGATCCCGAGTTATACATGCTGGACCCACGTTCTGTTTCTTCTTTGGGCGTTTCACGGTCGCTTGCCTATTGGGGGCTTCCGTGCCGTCGTTTATAGTCCAGTTTTTCTTTATGAATTGGAGGAACTCTCTTTTGGATACGAATGCTGCGGATTAATCACGCCTCTGTTTTGCGAAGCCACTTCGGCATTACCTTAGGAGTTTTGGAGATGGAGAACATCGGATCTTTGACTGCACTCCCTAAGCCCGATATTAGATGGGTGATCGCGAACTTTCATTGGGTATAACTACCTTTAGGGACTCGACATTGAATCGTGGACATAGACCTCGGGCTCTGCGAGCCACTTGATAGTCGACTAAGATGATAACGGCTTTTATGCGTCAGCCCAATGAGTGAGGCAGTACAATGGACCAACTCCCAGGCCAAGGGAGATTGGTAGCAGTGGGTGTGAAATCCCAGTAGACCATACCAAAGTGGGCCACTGAGTGATAAGCGAAAATACTGCGTATAGGATCTTGATACCGGTACGGTTCCATTTTGGTTTTTGCCAGTGTTGAGATGATAAGGCGGATCCCCCAGGTGCCAGCCTGACGATTCCCTGTGTGACCGAACTGGCGGAAGGGGAAGTGAATTACCTCGACGTGTAGAGGCGACTGTTTGTTGTACCAAAGTATCCATAGTATCCGAAGCGCGTCCTCTTACTGCTCCCTTACCTGGCCCGAGCTCTTGTTGGGCTCTTGGAACCTTTGTTCCCATGATTGTTCTCTACTCCCGGTGGGTGGCGCGGTTCTTCTTTGCCCCAAACGTTAACCTCGAGTGTTGCCGGTTTGCCTTCCCCTCAAAGGGGCCAAATTGTGGTCGGTGCCCCAGGGCTTGGGTGGATTAATAATTGATACTAGAATGCAAATATTGCGATGTCCTTTATGGGAGATATCGCGAAACACTTCCCGGGATTTTGTCAGCCTTTCAAGTCGTGGATACGTACGGTGGTTGTTACGCTCTTATGTCGGGACAGTGAAGGTGAGTGAGGCGGAGTCTTCCACCTACCGGTTATTTTACATTGTTTCTAACTGTAGGTGGTGGCATCATTGCCGGTGGATCTTGCATCCCCTTGGAGGATTAGTGTTCTTCTCTTTTGTGTTAAAGTGTTGTCTGGTGATGGCGAAATCATTATATTTATAAAGGAGCTGTCGTTTCCCACGTCTGGCCGTGTAGTATGCTCAGCCGGCGGGTGGGCGGTGTAGGGGTCGTATTTGGATAATTCTTGTGATTTGGATAGGCTTTTGGATAAATAAGGCTAAAGTATGGCTAACCTTGTCTGGTCATAAACTACGGATTTGTAACCTTTCCTACATAAAAACAAAATGAAGGGGGTCGGGCTTATCGATGGCATTCAAATCACCAAAATCCAGGTTCTTTATGAAATAAAGGCGCTTAGGAAGTAGTGTCTAGTATGCGTATCGGTATAGTGTCGATAATAGTGTTAGTTTTTGCGTACCACTTCATGATGGAAATTGACTAACTGTATTTATAGTAGATGTTCTAAATTCGGATGGTAATTGGGATTCGTTAAGTTGGATGAGATATTTCTTATTTTAGTCAGTATCGGGATTTGGTGTGGGATATGAAGAGTAGTTTATTTGGGACAATCGGCTGCAATGGGGGATCTGATTTGATCTTGATCTATATTGACTTTAACTCACTTATTTGTAGGATTTGGTGCAGACTTGCGAATAATATATTGTGGGGCCCGATTATTTTAAATACGCGTGGAGACTTCTATAAGTGGCCTTTGAGCCAAGCGGTTGGACCTCTCTTGAAATTTGTACACTAAAAATTTCAATCTTTATTAAGAACAGTGCCTCATTAGACCAAGCCTCTCTTTTGGAATTATTGAGTAAGGCGCTTCGTGTTTATTTAGAGTGTATATTTCTACCAGAACTTTGGTGTGTGGAGCTTACCAAACCACTATTTTCAAACCCTATCATTTATTCGTAGATAGGACAGTGGATTGAATCTGTCAAATTATCATTATGCGTTTACGCTAATTATATTTATGTTCTTAATTAGAGTAATAATGACAGTATTAAAACTTGGGTGACCTAGATTACAACGATATAGAAAGATGAATACTTTGAAGGGTTGAGGAAGAATACAGCCAAAACAAACAAAGGCTTTAAGTGGTCCTCAAGATTTAGGACATGTTTGGTTATTATTTTTAAAAATTGTTTTTTGTTCTTAAAAATAAAGAAAACAAGAAAAAACGGAAGAAAACAGTTTAATTAAATTATTTTCAATCTAGCACCATATAAACTTAAGTGATATGAAAAAGAAAGACTAGAAAGGGTGAGGAAGAATACAACCAAAATAAAAAAATAAAGGTTAAAAGTAAAAACTCATGAAAAGATTTAGGTCTTATTTGGTTTGATTTTGAAAAGAAGATTACTACATTCTTTAAAGCAATGAGAAAACGGAGCTACGTTTGATTCCTAATTGTTTTGTTTTGAAAAACTTAGAGAAACGTATAAAGCAGCTAAATTAGTAAAGAGGAAAGTATGAAGGGATGAGAAGAATACAACAAAAAAAAAAAAACAAGGCTGAAGTTTGCCTCCCGTCACATTTAGGGCGCGTTTTGTTTAACATTTTTAAAATTGTTTTTGTTACAAAAATAAAGAAGAATAAGAAAAAGAGAACACGTTTTATTCGATTGTTTTGTTGTAACTTAGAAGCAAAATCTTAAATTGATATGAGAGGAGGAACTTTGAAAGTGGGAAAGGCCACAACAAAAAATAAATAAATAAAAAACGATGACTGTGTCTTTCATGCATTAGGACGTGTTTGATTCTTTGTTTTGAAAGCGTTTTTTGTTTTTTAAAACAAGAATAACAGTTTGATCCGATTGTTTTTTATTGCCAAGAAAACACAGAAACAACAATCATTAAGTGAGTAACAAGTTGTTAAGCAGCAGAAATATATTTACATGTTTTTTAAAGTGACCTGTGTCAGTTTTAAAAACAGGACCTAAGTTAAGATATCAGTGTGACCAGTATAATCTCTGACAATGAAAGATAATGTTTTTGTCAAAGTTGATTAAATTGTGAAAACCTCAGAGTCCATGATGACCAAAATGCCTTGTTAAAGCTTAAAAACAATCCAATTTTTATTTATGGAAAATCATTCTATAATGTCATTTCATTTCCTAATGGCAAAGAGATAATAAGTTCTCTATTTTAATTGTAGTAATTATCAATGTCCACAAACTACCTTAATTTACAAATATTTTTTAAAATATGTCAATTCAAAAATTAAATTAGTACTGTCCACTTTGGACTAAATATTAAATAATGAAGTGATTTTGGAAAATAAAAATCCATCTCAAATTCCTACTCATTAAGTCTCGTTCTCAGTAAGAAGGATAGCCGTAGAAGAGTAGATTCAAGTGGGCAGAAAAACAAAACGGTGATATAAGAAAAGAAAGAAGAGGTGCTCCTCGAAACTTTAAAGCATACGTAAGTAAAAGACGAAAAGAAGAAACACAAATTTATGTGAGAATTATGACTATCAACGCGACTCGAATTCGACATGAAATTTTTAGGTTTTGATTGATTATAATTGTGTTTGGATTCGATTCGTGTTAATCCGTTTAATAAATGGGTTATTTTCATATCAACCTGTATAACCCAAATTTAACCCTTTAATTATATAATCGAAATCATCAAATTTTCATAGATTATTGGTGTCAAAGTTAATAGGTTAAAGACAAATATAATCTCAAATGAAATGTTCATAGTATGTTATACGTGTTGTGTCAGGATTAGCAGGTAGATTAGGTGTTTGAATATGTATTTTTAATACGATTATTATTTTTATCGTGTTCAAATTGATAAATTTTAACAAATACATAATCGACAGCGATATAAGCATTGGCCACGATACGCGAAATCATCATCCCTTAAATGGAAAAGAAGCACATAAAAACAAGAAAGTCCCACTATTTTCATAGTGAGAACAAGATCAAATTATTTATAATCGTTAATTTGTGAAACCACACAAAATCCTAGAATTACTTAACATATTTTACGGACAAATCCGACCCAACCGAGTTGATAAAATTTTGATAATTGCAATATTCTAATCTAAATTAACATCCAACCATACCTCTGTGCTTTAAATAAATTGAATCATCGATTAACAGTGATTTCCCAATAAAGTTGGTGTTGAGACTTCCCAAATAGAGGTGGTCCTCAAACTCTAAAGCATTGGTGACAAAGGACATAACACTCCCATTAGGATCAGCTCAAACCTCTTGGCATCTTCCCCATCGGCTCACTTTCTGACTGTTGCTTTCTTGTAGATACCTTGGATTAGCCCCTAACAGTTTTGGAAATGTTGCCAACAAGATGTTTGATGCCTTCGATAATGTGACCTCGTCTAATATCCTTTAAATCCTCAACTTCTTAATCAAAACTTAATCAGCTTTTGATCTTCATTTCTTATTTGGAATCAGAAAGTACTCGAGAAAGAAAAAAAATATTAAGAAAAATTATTTTCTTATGTTTGATTTCATCATGAAAAATATAAAATCAAATATAATCAAAATTTTACATAGTTTTAAATTTTTTAATCCTTATATAACGTGGAGAATAAATAAATGAGTTTGAATAAATATATTGAATTAATTTATTAAGTTTAAACTTATTTTTATTTTTTCTTTAATTTTATTCCCTTATTTTTTCATACACATTTGAAATCTTTAGTTTATATAATGAATCGATTTTTTCACGATAAGAAATTAATTTTAAAGACAATTTGACTAAATAACAATAAGTTATGTGAATTAAATTCAAGTCATTAGGTAGTAATTATTAAGTTTCTTCATTTGTTTTAAATAAATAGGTAAAGTGTATAATTTAATACCTCTGGTTAGATAATCCAAAAGACCATCTGGAGCAAGGTTGATGTTATCAGAGTCACCAATGGATTTTCAATAAAACTTCTGTTGTCCCATACTCTCTCCCACTTTCAATAATACTTTAGAGCACTATACCTGATCATCCGATAAAATATGTCAATATACCATCATAATTGTAATGACCCACTTCTTTTTTAATTTTTTTTAATTTTTGTATTCTATTAACACCTTATTCTGATATTATAGTATTATGTTTTTGGCGTGGGCTGACAGTTCATTTCACATGCCCATCGTTTTTAATGTTGAGTCAGGTCATTCAAGCGAATCCCTCATTTTTAACAGCGTCTAACCAACTTGTATAATATTATATGTATGAATACATGGAGATTCAAAGTGGTCCTTTTCTATGCCCATCCGTCAACCACTTGGGTTATTGGCCAAACTACTTTTTTCACATTATTGGCTTTGTATTCTGATGTTATAATATATTACCATTGGAAGCTATTTAGTCACTACTTTATAAAAATGACCTTTAACAATTTAGGTGGTCTCACCTTCAAATAATAACTTTTTATTGATATGAGTGATTTTTAGAATATTAATGTAACGCCCATTAATTGTAATGATTCATTTCCTCGATAGATATTATTTGTTCTAGGCCTAATAGATCATTTCACTCCAAAAGGAATGTCTATACGATTCTAACAATAGTTCATTGTATGAAGGGGAAGACATCCAAGGTTCAAGTGATAACATATTTATTAGAAACAAAATTCTATATTGTAATACAAAAAAAGAAAAAAAAAAGTCCATTGTGTATCGAATAAATTAATTTCCCAACTTAGTGGGATGGTAAAATTAATTTTCAATTATATATAAACAAAAATTGAAATGGATGGAAATGAACTTACTTCCATGTTTCACAAACAACCCAGAAAATCTTCATGTTGAGAAAGCGCCACACCATTGGGAGAAGCAGAGATTATCAAAGTAGTAGAGAAGTGTGATTCAAGAAAGGATCATATTGAGGAAGCTAGCCAAACTTATAAGCAAGTCAAATATAATCGCAGAATCAAATTTTGTGCCTATTTTGAAATACATAAATCTATCCAACCCCTCAATCACATCGTCCATAAACCTAGTCATGGTCTTTTCTTTACTTTTCAACTATATAAATATCCCTAAAGGTATGGAGCATACTTCATTTTTGTTTTTTGAAAATCAGTTCCCATTTGGAACAAGGGCAGCAAAAACATGAATAAAATAGAGCTATAATCAACATTTGTTTTGATACTGTGATATTAATATGAGTTTGAAAATATAAAAACGTCGTTTTGTGTTATCAAAACTGTTCTTTTAACTTTGAATTTGGTGTTTCCCATGTTTTCTTTATATTCTCATGTTTCTAGGTGAGAACAATTTTCAAAAATTGTAATCAGACATTGCCCTTACAAAAGTTTACATCTCAATCAGAAATAATATTTCTCAAAGAAGGTTTAAAACACAATCCTGTCACCATATATCCGTTGTTTTGAATTTGAGATGGAAACCTGGACCTAATTTATATATGTTTTCTATTTATTTGTTTTTATTTTTATTTTGGATTCATAACTAGTAAATTACCCAGTATGCTTTAATATATAGATTGAATGGTGTTTGTTGGACAAATTTTCTCCATTCACTACATAATTCATTGGTGATTTTCTTTTAAACAATTAACACATTTGGAAAGTATGGTAAATCAGTATCATTCATTTTGCCCATCTAGGAGCCGTTAATTTAGCGATGTAAGAAGACACTCATCTTCTTCAACCTTAAGAAGACCTACCAAATCATAACCATTAATCAATTCAGTTATCCATATATGAGGCCACAAGAGACATTTTGAATTGGATCATGGGTTGACCTTAATTCAAATGGCCAAACCTTCGACAACATTAGAAGATAAAGTGCGAGTTTCTAGGAGTTTTTGGTGATACTAGAAAAAGTCCTATCTTCATTTATGGATTTCATTTTCTACGCCAAAAAAAAGAAAAAAAAAACATGATGGTCAAAACAGAATAGTTCATGTTCTCTCGGAACCCATTCCATAACTAAAGAGGAACATAGTGAAACAAAGGAAATATGTGGACATGGACATATCAAAAATCTAACTCTTAGGTGTGTTTACTAATAATCTCTGAACCTGTAGTATAACTCTCTAGTAAAGAATCACCTCCAATCAGCTTCCAATCTACTTGATCCATTTCTATGCATTCTTTTGAAGTCCACCCATCTCTTGTAGCTGTATACAATTGTACCTCTTCGTCAAAACAAAAGATCTTCTGGTTTATTCAAAACCCTTCTCCAATTTTAGTCACTTCCCTACAATTAAACACAACATATGTTGATTAAATACAATAGAAACTAAGCTGGGAGAAGCTAAGAAAGAAAAAAAGAAAAAAAGAAAAAAAGAAAAGGACCACCTGTAATTTTATTGTTTGTGAATGAATTATGGGAAGCTGAAATTTGGGACAACGGGTGAAGTGGATTCTGGAGATATGGGAGGAGAAAGAGTAGATTTGAAAGTGAGGCCAAGTATAAGCTAAAATAGGCACGAAGATACCACCTGGGCACTACTGAGACCTAAAGCCATTGTTGTGTGCCTCCGGCAAGGTTGGGGAGAGGGAGATTGCTTGTACATAGTTGAAGTGTTAGTAATGGCAATATATGTGAAAGTCCTATTAAATATCAAAGTCTTAATGCTGTTTAGCTTTATCCATTTACCTAATAATTGTTGATAAGAAATTAAGAGTTAGAATTTGACTGTTGGATGATTATGTCCAAACTGTAGAAAAATAAACCAATTGAGCCAAATTGCTTATATTTAATCCACAAAGTGAAATGAACAGATTTTTTTTTAATGAACAGTTAAACTGTAGAAAATAAAATGATTGGATGGGTACCTATGTTATGTTGGAAAAAATGAGTTTAAGTATAATAATTTAGCTATCTTTATTTAAGGTATATTGGAGTCTATAAAATTTTGATGTGTCGTGGAATGTGTTGCTTCTATGAGGAATGAAAATTATATAATGAAGTGCTAGCAATTAAAGTGAGTAGAAATTGCCTTTGAACGCCTTTGTGAAAACGATAATTAAATATTTAAGTTTGTGGAAAACTTTGTATGCGTAGTTAAGAACGAAGACTTTTAAGGGTGCCATCATGCCTGGGTTGGGTTTTGAATGCCCCGAGCGCTCGATTTTGTGAAGGGGAGGACTGGCTCAGTAGCGGATTCACCGCCTGGCCGTCGTAGCCCTTTCGGGCGGGTTGGGCTAGCTTCAGCTCACCTTTTGGCATCAAAAGCGGCGCCGTTTTAGTTGGGCCGATACGTGCCTCGTGATGTATTCAGTAATACAGTAATAGAGAGGACCTTCATGCCAGTTGTCCTTTATCTGTATGTTGAACTAGGTCCAAGTTGGGTTCGGGTTGGTGGCACCACTCCACATTTGTATGCTGTCACACACGTAAATTCTGGATTGGTAATCTCGTCTTCAGTTCAAGATTACGACCACCGGCTTCATGGTATGCCGAAGCAGTCATGGCAGTCCTATAAAACCACCCATTACTTTCCTCTCCCATTTGACATATATTAGAAATATTCATTTCATTCATTTCATTTCATAGTTTGAGAAGAGGCGGGGGATTACTGCCCGCCACCGATTCGGGTTTTAACCGACCCGACGGGAAGTCGCTGCTTGGGAGATGGTTTTCATCTGGAGACAAATTGCCATTATTCTCAAAAGCCTTATTCTGGGACTAATCTGTCTTAAGGAAATTGTGTCAGACCACAGTTGATCCCATAACGAGTTCAAGTATTTTGAGGTTTTCCATAAACATTTTCCCATGTACTTAAGGTTTTATATTGTTTCAATTCGCGTTTTGTACATCTCAGTTTATCTTGTTCTTTAATGATCTAATAAATCACCGATTTCTAACTCATTATTCTTTGTTTTTTGGTTTGTTTATGTAAAGATAGCATGAAACCATATTTTACATTTACGGTAAAACAATTTTTTTACTTTTCTTGCATCTTTGCTTCGCGTTTGTTTTTTGAAAAAAAAAAAACATTCTGTTTATGTTAATTTTTTTTTATATATGATGTTTGCCGCGATGCTTAGTTCTAGAATGCCCCTGCTTGTAATTTTTTGGTTTTGACTCCGGGTTACGGAATGCAGGTATGCCTTGGAAACGATTACAAATCTGAAATTATTGCACTAGGTAATACCTGCCCGGATTTAATTAATTTTATTTAGATATAGATCTCGGTTACGAAATACAGGGAGCTTCACATTATCGTCTTCAATGGTGTTGAACTATTTTGTGGTTAATTCACGGTCTTTGGTCACGTCGAGATTCCTTTTCTTTCCATTGTTGTTAATTCTAAACCAGGAATACATTTTGATTAAATCTTGGTTTTATTTTATTTCTTGAGTTGTGGTTTCCGGAATTTATTAAGTCGTTTTATCTGGTTTTTCGGACTTTGGCTAATAATTTTGCCTCTGTTGGTTTCTCCAAAATTTATTCGATCATTTATATTGTTAAAACATAATTTGGATTCGATAAGACCCAACAAATGTATGACGAGAAATTTGGTTTAACTTTCTATACAACGTCGGCTTGTTAAATCCCTTTATGGTTAAAGCGAAGCGCAATGCGAGTGAGCAGAAAATTTGACGATTGTAATGATGACAAATAGTTCATCAGCCCAGGTGCTGACAAATGTGTATATGTTAAGAACCGACGATGGTTTGTCATTCTTGTCTCTATGTTGTGTCTGCCTACATCATGGGTGTATAATAATGAGTCATTAAAATATAAAAATGTTCTGTAATAAGTTTGGCATTGAGACTGGGGTGTTGCGATGTTATCTTTGGGATAAAGATGCCGGCATCGGATGGACTAATATCATCCACAGCCACAGTAGAAAAATTCTCAAAGAAATTCAAACAAAATAATAACCAGGTCAATGAGACACACAGCAGTGTAAATCTATCTATCAACAATAAGCGAAAACCTTTCACAACAAAATATGCACAAGCAATTGTGACGATAGTATATGCGAACATGCAGTCGATTCATAGCTGTGATCGATGAGTATTGAATACACCGTAATCGGTGGGACCATTGGAGGCTATAGTTAAGTTTTGAGTATTAGAAATACACCCCAAGAAACTATGGTTACCTACCTAAATATCCATTATTACCAAGAAGAGGATAATCTTGTGATGCGTGGTGGATATGAGCGCAGAGACTGAAGTCCCTAAGTAGTTTATCCTATTTACTTGGTGGTGGACGGTGTCTTAGAAATCTTCAAGCAAACATACATTCTTGAATCAACGTGGAATAAAGGTTTTATTACTGTTGAATAAAGTTAATTGAAGAAGCGGTGGCTTCGTCATTTCTTAGAATATTTGATATGGCCACAACCCTACCTGTATACTGCGTTCATTTGCGAATAGTCAATTAGCAATGGAAGAGCACATAGTCATATATATAACGGTAAGTCGACATAATACGTCGAGACATAATGCCATTAAAGACCAACTTCTCTATTAATTTATTTATGACCATTGAATACACTTAAGGTCAAAGAGAACATTGGATAGTTAACGGGTTTTGACGAATAGTAAGTAAATCCTTCGAGAATAGTTTAAAGCCCCATGCACTAAAGTCGCCAAATAGCAGCCCAACCTAATTTGTGGGGAATCCCAAGATCTAGGTTCAAAGGGACAACTAATTTTGTGTGACTCATTGAAGATCGCTCCCGGAGAACAATCTCTCTACTCATTTCTATATCGAATAGTGATACTGCTTGTTGAAACGAGTCTTCAGCTTTTAATAGTTCTTATATTTTATTTAAAGACAAGTGGGGTATAGAATACCTTCCATAAGAAGTCACCTATGGAGTGAGAGGCTGGGCCGGTTCTATTAGGAATGATGGGCTTCCCGGTTCCTCTGGGAGCATTCATGAAACCAGGTGTTAGGTTAAAATATGAACCTGGCAGTGAGAACCGGCGTGGAGAAAAGATTACAGCGATAAATACTATTGTCTTGGTTTACACGCAGTTGAACGGGTTCAAGACATCATGTTCCTTTGATCCAATGTAACCACGATAGCATTTCACAAGGGGAAGGGTTCAAGACCCTGGCCCCACCTTCCTTTATCTGAAAATTTCAAGCGAACTTTCTCTCTCTTAGTGCTCGACATGTCATTTTGCATTGTCGTTTGATTTTGTTTTGTGGGGATTGTTGGAAAAAAATGGGTTTTAGCACAATAATTTAGCTATATTTGAGCTAAATTTTGCATTGAATCCATGAAGGCTTTTGGTAGTCCACAGCAAGTGTGTTCTCTCTCTGGGGAGAAGATTATAGCATTGAGTCTTTCAGCAATTTAAAGGTGAATTAAATTTCATGAAACTCTATGCATGAGAATGGCCCAAGAGTTAGCTTGTGTGGAAAAGCTTGTGTCCGATCGGGATGGGAACAAGACTCCCAAAGGGAGGTATAAATACACCCACCTTGTGTTGGGTTTGGGCCCCGGACACAGGTTTTGTGGAGGAGGACTGGCTGTCTTGGTTCATCGCCTGCAGCGTCGCCACCATAGAATCGGCGGGTGGTGGAACTGAAGCAAAACTCACCTTTAGCGTAGCGTTGTCGTTTTTGCGTGAATTCTGCCGTTAGATCGATCGTCTTCTCGGCGAGGCGCAGCGCGCTGCCATTTCCATGAGCGACCACGACCTCATTGTGACGCCATGAACGACGCAGCCACCTAACTTATTGCAATGAACGATTTCCCGACCCTTCAGCTTCGCGGCGCAATGCAGAAACCAGTCTGTGAAGTCTCTAAAAACCACCACTATACTCATTTGGCTTATATTGAAATATTGATTCGTTCATTTAATTAAATACGTTTGAGAAGAGAGCGGGTTACACTTTGATTCGGGTTCGTGACACGAGTCTTTGTACGTTGGGAGATATTTCATCAAGGACAAGTGCCATTCTCAGAAGCTTTGCAAATTGCGAGGCAATCACTGTCTTAAAATTGTGTCGACATGAGGCTTGATGCGCAAACGGGTTCGATTACAAGTTTTCTATGACATTTCCACATATTGCTTAAGGTTTTGTAAACTGTTTTCCATTAAACATTTTTTGTGCATCTCTAGTTTTGTACTGTTTTTTTGCTACTGATCTATTAAATACTGATTTCTAACATGTTAATCCGCAAAAAATGAAATGAACAGTTTTTTTTTAAGTGAACAGTTATGTTACTAAGCCAATTCACAAAAAAAAAAAAAAGAATAAATGAATGGTCGTACCTATCTACAAAAATTTAAATAAGCAAGAAAATGGAATAAATGATTTAATGTGGTAAAACCCACGTATAGAAAACCTCTACCTAAAAACAAAATGAGTCTAGTATGTATTAAAATTGACATAAAATATTGTTTCAAATTCCCTTTACTTAAGTTACATATTCCTAGGATATCAATGATATCGTTATTTAGTCTTGGTGATTTAGGGTCTTAACCGGACAAGGAGGGAGCGCCCGATCTGACCCAACTTGATGGGCTAAATCTCGACGAAGCCCATTTTTTTTTAAATTAGAACTGTGGGTTTCATTTTGGGCTGGAGTAGATGAAAGGCTGTAGGCGATTGAAGCTTGCCCGAAACACCCTTATGCTCGCCACTTTGACTGACCCGTTTCCTTATTTATGTTATTATTTGTAATCGCGTTAATAGCTGTTTATAATATATTTTTGTAAAGTTTATTAAGTCAAATATATATAATACAATTTATTAATTAAATTTTAAAAATCAGAAGAAGAGTTAAAATTAAAATACATATGATTTTAATTGGACACATCTCCATCTTGTCTTAAACCCATCATAAGCCAGCCTACCTTGGCCTGAAAATGGGCGTGAGTCTAAAGGTACATTACTTATAGGCGTATTTTTGTGATGTGTATAAATTATTCAGAAAAATATAAAAAACTGGCATATTCGCAGCAGTATCATTTTGTCAGTAATAGTGTCTTAAGTACGATGTCGATCCACGGGGAGAGAATGGGATGCTAAGTCTTGCAGAGTATAATCTTCTCTAATATCCAAAAGTATAGGTTGAGTAGTGAAACAAATTTAAACTAAACCAATGAAATTTCGTATGGATTTGCACAACTGGGGATACAGATTATAAACCTGGGTACTTAACATTAACGATCGGACTGAAGAATCTCTTAGATCTAGGTAAAATTCTCTTTGTTATTGTTTCATGAGGCGTGCTTTCCCGGCGACTGCATCTGAATTTAATTAAGCCTCTCTTTCGAGGTCGAATAACCTACTGTACTCTTGGAACTCTTTTTGCTTCGGCTCGACGAAACACTAGAGATGCTTTAAGATCAAAAGTCTGTACGCCTCTGATGTAGATAATTTAAATTTTAAGGTGGCAATTATAGGTTGATTCGTAATATGCAGTTAACTGCTAGAAGCTACTCGGATCTTTTAAAGAACCACTCACCACATTGAAGTTAGTAGAAATCTCGATATGTAGAATCGAAGTATGAATGATAGAGATTTATTATTGAAGCGAAGACAATAAGCAGACGTGCGAATAGATATATTCTCTGTTCAATGATAAAACCCTAGGTCTATGAATTTAAAGCATATTAGAGGCATCATAAACTTAAGGATGAAGCAGAAGAGGAAGAAGAAACTATAATGATGGTGATGGGTGAGCTTGCACCAGTTTTAACGCAAATCTGATCTTGGCGGCTTGACCTGTAGCGGTCCCAAATTGAATGAAAGTCCCCTTCTCGAGGCCACAAGTAGCCTTCTTCTTAAATCTGCTTTGGTTTGCCGACACCGCCTCAGGTATGAAACAGTAATTGCGTCAGCAGCCGTGAGCGTCGCGTCGTTTGTGACTGTCTTGACGTCGTTTCCACTCACACAGCATGAAACGTTGGTTCGTCGCGGCGTTCTTTCAGTGCTTATTTTCCCGACCGTGGCGTGTTTGTCATCGAACTCAGGTTGGGTGTTCTTGGTACAGATGGAAAGATCTTGAAGTGTAGAATCTATCCATATATGACTTGATGCAATATGAGCTACATAGTTTTTATGAAAACGTCAAAATACAGTAGTACCTCTCCTGAAGGTGCTGCAATTGCTGATTTTCTTCAAGTGTGTTTGAACTTTATGCTTAACTGTTATTTCGATTTGGGTGCCTTGGTAACCACTAAGAAAACTCTTGAAGTGTAGAGATAAAATGCGTATATGGCTTGATGCAATGAGGAGCTCATATGATGTCTAATGTCAAAGTGATGTACTCTCACTTGTTTAGCTTTTTGTAGTTTTTTCCTAATTTTGCACAATTAAATGAAGATGGATGGCTTTGATGTGGGAGTGGCTTTTAGAGCGTTAGAGTAACATTTAACGTAAAACGAGAAAAACTAACACTAAACATAGGGATAAAATGAGTATTTAGATCTTCCGTAAGACCTAGCAGGTTGAGTTGTGGACTTTAAAATATAAAGTTATCTTATTTCGACGTTGATGTTCAGACAGTCGTGAGACCTTCATTTATCTGGGTCCGGACAGTTCAGGCAGGCCATTAGAGATCCCTACTTGGTATTGAGCTAGGATTGTTGTTTTTTTTTCTTTTCTTTACTCTCCCAAAGAATACGATCACAATCATCACAATTTATCACTAGTATTCTCTTTATGGAATATTATTGTTTTTTTTTATACTCTCCCCAATGTATACCCGCAATAGTACCTCACTTTCCCCCCAATTCATTTGGTTGAAAAACCATTCACAATTTGTGGCTCCTAATGTACATATTTAGGTAATTTCGTATCTATGAATGGCTTCCATTAATGAGAAGATCGTATTAGAATTTCAATTGAATGACGTTAAAAGCTCGCTCTTAGGATTCGTGTAACAAAATGGAAAAAAATAAAAAAGAATGCATACACATTTTTCACCAAAAAAATCTTTTCATTATAAACAATGTACTTATATCAAGAAATCGTGACAAAATCTTTCACCATCACAAATCAAGGGTTATATAAGAAGATATTTATAGTAACCATATATGACAAGAACATACCATTATTTCTTCACATCTTCTTATTCATTATTTAAGATTAAGTAATTAATAAATAATCCCAGTAGCTTCTCAATGGTCATTTCTGATGAGTAGTGCAGACTTCAAGTAGAAGTCTCCTCAAACAAGCATTGGTCTAAAAAGACACCTTAACAGTCATAGAATCAAATCTCTTCAAATCATCTTCATCGCTCCCCTTTTCCATGATTATTTCTTTTGAGGAGGGTTCTATGTAGCGATGGGACTTTTAACAAAATAAAAATAAAAAGGAAATTAGTATTAAAATCTTGATTTTGTAATATTACATTTCGTCTTTGAACAAAGTTTGATTTTTTTAAGCGTAGTAACTTTTATAAATTTTACATTTTTATATCACTTTTTGAAACTATTTTAATTATGGATTAAAGCGTAGAAAACAGCGTCGTTTTGAGTAAGTGTCGTATTAGACGTGATAGAGGTTTAGAATCTTGTTGAATAAGGAAACAATTATAAAATTGATTTTAATATTAATTTAAATCGCATTTACTCAGTCATTTTTCTGTGCTAGAAAAAAATTATAATCTTTGAAACCCCCAAAAAATTCTTGTATATTATTAGTAGTACGATGTCTGATGTTGGCGATATAAAAAAATGTAAATCATAGGTGATTTAGCGTCGTCTTTTTGTGTAATTTAGATAGGTTATAATAGTCTTCTTAGGAGTGCTTTGATGGTTATAAAGGGTGACAGTCGTAGAGGACCCAAAATCAGTATTGTAAGCGTAATACTACACATGGCCTGTCGAAAAGTCAGAGAAAAAGAAAAAAAGAAAAAGGAAAGGTTATAATAATAAGTAAAGCAGATTCAAAAGGACCCATCATGGGCAAGATTGATGGCCATCAGGCTCACCAGAGGTTATCCACAAAATTTTGCTATCATTCTTCCATTTTTGTAATCTTTAGACACCTAAACCTATTGTCAAGTAAAATATGAAAATAATTAACTTTGTTTCTTAATACTAAGATAACCCATAATTATATCTTCCCCCTCTTATAGGTCTATTAATTTTCTTCTAGGTTTAAGTAGTCTTTATAAGCTAAGAAACCATTTGATGGTTAGAGGAGCTTCATTATATATTATATATATTATTACATTCATCTTATATAAATGTAACGTTCTCCACGAGTTGTTGAAGATTGATTTGATCGCATCGTTGGCGATGGCCACTTTGTCCCTCACAGAAGGAAATCTCTTATATTTATGTCGGATTCTTGGCTTGTTTAAGCTTGAGTCTTAGCCTCATGAAGTTAGTAGAGGTTACGTTAATGGAGTCAGTGGTATATGACTCATATGGCAAATCAACCTTAGAGCGGAGCGAGGGAACAAACCATTATAGGGATAATGATGAGTTGGATTTTTTAGATTTTTAATCATATCTTGTTTTATTTATCTACATGGAGTCTTTGTATATTTAGATTTTCTTTCGTCCTCACATCCATGTCAAGGATTTGATGCTCACCATATTTTCTACCCGAATGCTATTCAATTAAATGAATTGTTTAAAAAATCATGAATCTTAAGGGTGGTTTTATTAGGATATAATAGTAATAAAATTATTGTGATATGATTATATGAAACCAATAAGTAAGCAATCCAAATATTATATAACAAACAATAATATAATAAATATATATTTTCTATTTACATATAATACATATTTAAATCAAATTATTCATGTGGGGATGGAGATATGTAAACCCCGTCATCTCTAAATCCGAAAATCTCTGAACCCGATTCACGAACGTTTTTAATTGGGTGTAAATATTCGCCCCATCTCCTCGTTGATCGGGAGTTCGGAGAGTGCGTGCATATCAATTATTTTGAATTACGTAAATGCGCCGATATTGTATAATCTTTAACATGTGGCTTGTTGTTATTTGGTGATAGTGAAAGTTTTATTGGTTCTCGTGCACGCATGCACGCTATCATACCGTGTAAATCTGTGTGACTTTACTCTGTCTTTATTTTTGTCTCACAGACGACCCCTCACTACTTGCTGCATGAATCACAACAAAGTGGATGAAATTCACCTCCATGTTCACCAAACAACCAGAAAATCTTCATTTCCTGAAAGGAATTCATTAGGAAGGAAACAGATTATCGTAATATTAGGTTTGATTCAGAAGGATCATGTAGAAGCTGCAGAGGCTTTATAAGACAAAATCGTACCAGTCTGATCCCATTTTGTCTTTATGAATTTGGCACTTTACCCATTGGTCAGCTGATCATGAAATTAGAATTGTTGTTAATTTATAGATCTGAAAAAAATTGAAGTGAGGTGATGGCGAATTGCTTTATTGATGTCGCTCGACAGCTTGCAGTTTTGCTTTTAAGATAATTTGACCTAACACTGGTTAAGTTCTTCTCTCTTATATTTCTTCGATTGGGTTTCCAGCTCATTGAGTCGTCGATGGAATTCTGTGTTTCTCTTTGACGTTGAAATGAAGCTACTTTATTCTCCAAGTCTGCATCATCCACCGTCTGATCAACCATTAATATTTTTCCAATAAATAAAGTTATATGGATTAACACACATCACTCGTGATTAGAGCGATGACCTTCGTTTTGAAGTGTTGTCGAAAATAGTTTTTGAAAATAAAGGCAAGGCCATTTGGTTCCTCTCATTCACAAAAAACAAAATAGGAAATAAGTATTTTCCTTTTATTCTTTTTGTTTTTTAGAATAAAACAGATTTTAAATATTGTAATAAGCAGTACTAAAGAACACATTTGGCTTCAAAAGTATTAGACAAGAAAAAATCTTTTCTCTATAAGAAAAATGAACTTTATCATTGTTTATTTTAAAGTGAAATATATAGAAAATTAAATATAAAATTTCAAAGGGCCCATATTTACTCTTACTCTTTGTATGATACGATTAAATATAAATTAATTTAGTAAATTTAAAACCTATTTTCTTAATTTTTTTTTACTTTTAACATTTTTTTCTTTATTTATGATATTATTTTGGGTTTTTCACGAACTAAATAAAAAGTATCAGAAGTGAAATCATATCCAAAGCTTTGAGAATAATCATGTCAAGATGATTTTCACTAAGCTAAGAGATCGATGTGTTTCACTGCTTAACAACAAAGGAGAGCTGAGCAAATATAAAATAAATAAATATGAGCATAAAAGAAAACGGGGATGAAAATCGGATATATATTCGATATGTCGATGATGTATTATGTGTCGATCAGGCGATCGATAAGCTACTCTGATTATTATTTGGATCGAGAAAGATGAAGAAAACTAGAAGGGAGGCTAGAATATTATGAGAAGAAACACTACTTTTATGTAAGGAGTCACTTTCAAATAGATTGAGCACAAAGCTTCCTTACAGCTTTTGTTTTTAATAGACAACATCACAGAATCACGAACTTAGCTTACAGTAGTCATAATCCACAGTCAAACATTTTTGAACAAGATCAGAAAACTCCTATTTTATTTGACCCATTATCATAATCAAACAGTACTTTTGTTTCTTTCTTTTTTCTTTTTCTTTCTTTTTTTAATTGAGATGGATTTAGCGACCATGGGTGAAATGATTGTTTGCTGGATGAATTTTTCTTGAGTTTTCTAATTTGGGTGTGCTAATAAACAAATAATTGGAAGTCACGAAAACTTAACACAATAAAGCGTGTTAGATTTCTGGATTCGCGTAGTTTTTAGGCTTATCAAGAAAAATGTCGATCTCGCACGTCGTGAGTTGTGTAAGAATGTTGAATGATGTTTAAGCTTACAAGTTTTCACCATAGTCGATCTTATTAAGCTTTTCAAGTTGGGGCTTCAAAGGCCACTTTTATCAAAGTTAAGGTGCACCACAAGAGGATCATCCGTAAAGTTTTTGTATTTATCTGAATAAATAAATTTTTCAAAGTGTGGACCCCTCCGTAAATCACCGACACGTTAGGCCCCGACATTGGCATGTTCAGGCCTTGTGGTCTGGGATCGCGTGTGAACCAGCGAGACCATGTTGCCCTACTGATGTTTTTCTTGAGTTAGTCCCATGTTTGAACTTTAAGGTTAAATCAAATTGTTGAAATATTTTTTTCCTTTTTATTTTAATGGCAATAGATGTTATGGGGACCGAAGTTTGGCGGACTCAGTGTCACTTAGATCCTAACGTTATCAGTTGGTAAATCTTTAATGATCCTAAAGAAACTCGAACCAACTATTAAGATTTATCTGCTACCTTACACCAATAAACTACTTTATAGGGTTGAATTTGAGTTGAAATCAAACTTACTTATCCTCATTGATGATACTGTCCACAGTAACAGTTGAGAGCTTGTTTATGATCAAAACTGTTTTTAAAATGAATATTTTCATGTCGATAAATTAACTTTTAAATAATTGGAAATTTTACCAGAGTTGGCATTAGGAGGACAGGTTTAGGTTTAAGTTCAGTAGACCAATTTATAAAACGTAACTCTTATGTGCAAAGTGAATAATTATATATATAAAAGAAGAAGATATTTTGAATATCTTTCAATTGTTTTATTATTTTTAATGATTATTTTAGAAGAATAATAATAATACAAATATATAAAATGACTAAGAATGAAGCATAAAGTGATTTTAAAACATGTTATAACTAGATTAAAAATTACTTCAAGTTTTTGCATAGTTTTATTTTACAAAACACTAAACATTTGTAAGAAAATATTATAAAAAAATGTTTTTTAGGAGGGTGGAAATGGTTAAGAAATGAACCCTTGAGGTCTGAACAGGACTTGTCTTTAAACTTGGCTATAAAATAGTTTAAATTGTTCTATTGTCAGGAATTTGTTTTAAATTAATTCCACATGTTTACCAGAAAGTGTTTTTAAGTTTCTCATCTGATATGTTTAGATTTAAATATTTTACCACTGTTTAATATTTTAAAATATAACACTTTTAATCTATTTATAACTTATATTTGTACTGAGTATTTTAAAATATAAAAAAATAAAACAATAAATGTTATTGAAAAGATTCAGCTCTTAAGAAAGACAATTTTCAATTATCATGCCTGTTTTTATTTTTATTTTACAAAACAAACCTAAGTATTTGTTTATATTTTTTTTAAATTTTTGTTCTCGAAAAAAAAAACACACACACACAAACACATTTGATAGTTTTTGTTTGAAAAACATAAGTCTGAAAATCTAAAGCCCATTAAATTGAGATAATAAGGGAGCAGTGAAACAATTTAGGTTTTGCCCACATCACCTTTCAAGGTATAATCACAGATAAACCTTAAATTGAAAAGTTAAATGTGCAAATGACAACTAGAACGCTCCATATACAAGTAGGTCAAATCCTATTAACATTTGTTTTTTTATATATTATTCTTTTCATATCATTGTTGTATTATTTTATTAACATTAAGACTAGAATGTCAAGTCGAAGACACTGTATAAGTATTTATTTTTTTAAATTGACCTTGAAACCTTTCAGTTTTTAAAATGCTTTTCTCACTTGAGGTGGGGCTGAGATGAGCTATCGAAAGGCCACTATACAGTTTGAATAAACAACCTTTTGGGCCTCACCACAGAAATGATGGCGAAGGCCTGTGGTGAAATGATTCTAGTAAGTATGATTTCTAATACGATATCTTTTCATTACCGTCTTGCAGTATTAGAAAGCCCTTTTCAGATTTTAGGTTACCCAGGTGATCATCACCCTCTTTGTCCATTGGCTTCATTTTGGTTAATTTGATAATAAGCGGTAGGTGTGTTAAATGCAAATATCTCTTTATGTCAATTAAGTAGCATTGTCCCATTGGAGTGTGTGTCAAATCTGTGATATACTAACATTATCGATTAAGAGCTACCTTTGAAAATCATGAGATTACCCAGGTGTGTGTCTAGAAAGCTCTGTCTCATGCTCGATTATGAATGAAGAAAACATGAGTATATAGTATAGATAGCATTCAATTGGTAAGAGGTCTTTTGGACCTTTTTTATATCTATTATCTTTGCATACCATGTTATGTTTATATTTGAGACATATCATAACCAGACATCATCATTAGGAACCCATTATAGTAGTCTATTTAGTAAAATTCAGTCTGAAACCTTTCGTTATATCACATCTTTTTATTACATCTTTACTTGAATCCAACCTCAAGCTTCACATCAGAAAAAGGCCACTGTAAGTTGGAATAAACGACTTTTACTGACTCACAGACAATGATGGCTGGGACCCACCAGCGGTGATGATTCTTAGTAAAGAAGTATGATTTCACATGCAATCTTTTCATCCACCATCTGCGTAGCCAAAGAAGCACTTCCGTTTAGGTTGGGTGATATACCTACTGTCAACAGTGCATCTATGGTTAATTTAAGCTAGCTTTTAATTTATTGTGTTCATTTACAATCTTCTTTCTCAATTAGAACCTTGAAAGTATATAGGATTATTGTTAATAGAAATGCATGATACATGTCGATTAAATATGAGTTTATTATTGTTAGGTGTATAATAAAATATTAATAAATAGGTTCTGAATGGAAGGCGACAGAAATACTGATGATGATTATGACAGTTGGAGTTGGTAAAGGATCGTTTTGGGAGCTTAGAAGCGAAGTGAGAGTTTAGGCGCAAGGCGAAGACGATATGCTGCAGCGATGGATCAGGGAAATGATGATGGGGTTTAATGAGTGGTATGAATCGATTTGAGACAGGTGTGGGTGAGAAAAGCGAGAACAAATGATGGTTGGACCTTACAGGAGGCGGTGTTTAGCGCAAGGTGTGCTGAGGCGTAGTAGAGGAGATCACGGTTTAAAATGAGACTCAGTAGGCTTTGTTTGAGGAAATCGATATTGAATTATCTGAGAGTCATGATATACACGTCGGTGATTTGGAATAGAAAACATAAGTATATAGCGGTCTTGTCAAATTGAATGAGGCATTACAGGAAAGAATTAATAATCATGGGAACGTTACAAATGGACAATGTCATATATCAATGTGAATGGAATGACACGCATTTGGTTTTCCCAACAAAACCTTTTCTAACTTTAGAATTGAGTGATGAACATTTCTCATCCAATCAAAAAAGTTTTATGATTCGACGCGAACTTTTTAGGAATAGCAAAAGGAATTAGTCTAATTTATGATTATCCTTCTGAACAATTTTTTGGTATACTTATAAATATATTATATTCTAGATTTCTTCATTTATTTCTTATTTGAATGGTTTTTATGGTTTCCACCAGAATTTCATGAGAGAAACATTTGGTGTCTTCCCTAGCTTTTCTTATTTTCTTGTTTCCCTTGGGGTGTTATGGGTGAAGAAGTGGCTAGATTTGTAGTGTGGAAGCAAGAACAAAAGTGAACGGAACTGTCAGTTGGAGGGCCTATAAATCTCTAAAGGATTGGAAGAATGATGACGTGTACGGTGCAAGTTTTGATCAGGGCGTCTGGAGAGAGATAGGAGTTCTTGAGATGGGAAGTATGTGAATGACTTTACCATATGTCACCACTATATCATGTTGCTCAATAATTTAACTTCCGAAATCAAATGCATTCATAGCTTATGTTCAAATTGTTCGTGTTTTTAGTTATATATTATGGAATTGTCAGCGTGAATCGGCGTAGGCAATGGGAGATAAGGCTATCGTAAGCAGTTTGTTCTGGTCGACTCGTCTTATTGGTTTTAAGTTATAAGAGACCCAGATCGTCTCACAGGAGCCACCTAAAGTGAATCTACCATTTGTTGATGATTTTAATCAAAATATTAACTTTACAGTTATATATACTCATATATAGATATGTTAAAATTTGTATGTTTGCTCCATAGGAGAATTTCTATTAACATAATAATTTTGACTTTTTTTTTTTTTGTCTCCTGTAAAAGGTCTTAACAACTTGAACTACGTCTTATTAAGACCTTTGGTGACAGAATTTGTACAAGGAGGGAGGAAGTAGCTGGGTGAACTTGTGCACGTTTTTTTCATGGGCGAAACAGTCTTTTTGTTGGCATGGGCACAGGTACTATGATTTCTCATAAATAGTGAAAAATGTTGGAAATCCTCAATATTACTGTGTGTTACCTCATTTAAATATTTTCTTTTATTTTTGTTGAGATTGAAATTAGCCTGAAAAATATTGACTTTTTAAAAATAATATGGATATTGAGATTTTATCATAAAATTAAACATTTATACAAATAAAAATATTTTCTGACACACAAAATCTTGCACCCAATTGTGGAAGTTCACAGTTGAAGGAAAAACAAAAAAGACTCACAAAAACATTGATGAAATAAAATAAAAATTATTTTTAAGAAAGCTCAAAGTATGAATAAGATTTTCTTTCTTTTAGTTAAAAAAATATATTCTTTTCTTTGACATGGCGTATAATTTATTACATTAGTACACCAATCTAACAGGAAACAATCTCAAAATAAACACCTTTAAATGTATTTTATGTTAGTAAAAGGTATAATTTACTATATTAATATTTAATTGAAGTGGACGATTAAAGTTAGCATCAAAGTCAGAACCAAAACTAGTCTCTCTTTTCCTTAACCATGAGGTGATTTTCTCGACTTTTTGCTAAATAACTCTTTATATCACTGTTCTGTTATTTTGTTTTGATAGTGGTTATTTACCAGTTTGGTTCTCTACATTGAAGTTTTCATGATTCGTCGTCTCAGTATATATTGCAACACATGGTTTCCGTCGTCTTTGTTACTAATGTGTAGTTTTAAATCGTCTTGTTATCAGCGTATGGTGGCATCGTTCTGGCGTGGTTATATCGTACCATTTGATGTTTGTTTTTAAGATTTATCTTTGTTATTTATTATGTGATTCTTTATTCAACAAAATGGTCGACGGTATCATAAATTAATTATTATATGCTAAATGTTATTTAATTCTCGGTTTCAGGTGAGATATCCAGTTTGAATCGATAAATTGTTTTTTGATTCGAAAAAAGATAAAGTCTATAATGAAAATATCTTTTCAATCTTCTTTGATAGAAAGAAATACTTAGTACCATTTATAACTAAATATTAAAGAAAGATAAATATCAAAAATATATACACATTAAAAATCTTCTGATTTTTTTGAAAGTAACGACCCATTCTGATGTGGTATTCTGTGTTCTGACTTGAAACCTCTTTCCCTCACGGATTGGAAAGTTTGGTCTCAAGTATTTGTCCATTTCTCAAATTGTAAAAAAGTTACTTACAACTTTACGAGGTTGCAAATCTAAGTCAATTTTTTACTTCTTATTGAGGTCAACTAGGTTGCATCATTGGAGACTAGATCTTTGCACTTTCGCCAATCTTCGTTACCCATTTAAAGAACAAATGTTCAGTATTCTGTGGTGGTCAGTTAATAGTCTTCTTTTAGCATAGGGGTTGGATTGACACACCTTGAACAGGCCCTCAGCTGGGTTTGTTTTTCCTTTGCTTTTCTAAGATATGGGTTTCGTGCTTTTGCGACACGTAAGTTAGGCTTATCTAGATTGCATGGTCTATCTGTCTTTTTAAAAACTTTTGATCATTATGATAGTAAAATAACGAAAGAGAGGAATATAGTTATTAAAAAGACAAAACAAATGAAATTTATATCCATTTATCATTATCCAAATTATCCATTTGTCTGTCACATATTCCTTGGCGAAGCAGCATGTGACTGAGCCATTTGCTACGTATCTTCGGAGAAAATCGAAACTTATTGGTGACTTACCTGCGTCACGAAAGGAAAATAAATATAATAAAATTTCGTTAGTGACTTTTGAGGCAAAAAATATCACCGTACAATCATATGAAGTAAAAAAGTCGTACGTGTAAGATAAAGATGAAGGTTACTGATAACGGATGTATACCAATAATGATGTGTTGTTAACACGTTTCACGATCAGTTATGCAAACATATTTACATGGAAAGAAAAAATTAAATCTTACCACACATTCATCTTCTTCCAGGTCTGAACTCTGTGAGAAGAGAGAGCAGCGGGTGTTGCATTAATGGCGATTTCAGGATCAGCTCTCCTGCCTCACCCAAGTGATAGTGATTGGCGGAGGCGAGGCTGAGAAATGCGAGTGCGTGCGGATTGCGGAGGAATGCATGGTACATATCTGCATTTTAGAAGGCGGGTTGCGGACGGTGGATGTGCGGACGTGCATAAGGAGGCGGATCAGGACAACAATGAGATCAGAAGGATATCACCATCGAGGCGCTGATCTGCCATCAAACTAACGATTTCCAGATCTTGCAGTCGCCAACGCGGACCGTGCTCCGCCATCGGCCCGGATTCTCCGGCGGAGCTTGGACTCTGCCGAGACCTCTCTCCCATCCCCCTCCCACCGGCGGCGAAGAGCAGATGTTCCGCCGAAACTTGTTTCGTCGCTGACAATGATATCTTCGATTGCCCGGATTCCAAGGTATGGAGTAGTAGTCTGTTGCAAGATTTTGAGTACTAAATTTTAAACTCTATTGTTATATATATATATATATATATATATATATATATATATATATACTGTATCTGACACAAAAGGTAACAACAAACTAATATCGTTGGGAGTCTGTATATATAAACACCTTAATTTCAGGAAGCAATTTTTAATAATTTTGGGTTCCGATTTCTTCTTTGACCATATAGATTATAATAAAAACCCAGGCATTTTATGTTGATTAATGTTTTTAGGCGTTCATATAAGGATGCTAGGCTCAGCGTAACATCTGAGTGATTACACCTTCAGAGATTCTAGTTTTATCGGGTGGTCAGTTAACAGGGGATGATGACCTGTATCTCTAGGCCCAATTAGGAGTTTTCCCAAAATATTTTTTTGTTAATTCAATCTTTTGTTTGAAAAAATGTAGGCTCATCAAAACCCTAGTTGTAATAGGGAAGGGGCTAAAATGAATATGACCCTTACTTGATGCCTAAATCCATCCCCAAAAATCATGTATTTGTGAATATATATCCCAGCGTAACATCTCTGAACTTGAACATTTAGATAATCATAGCCGATGATAGCATCCTGCTCATCATATTACAAAAGTACATAGATTTCATTTCTATGACTCCTCGAGTCGATAACTATTCACAAAGTTAAAAATCGGACTCATCAATTACAGTTTAAACACCAATTTTAAATATTATAAAAAAACTCATTTATTAGATTGGCATTTTTTTAAAGAAAAAATGTACTATTTTGAAGTACATAACTCAGGAAATAGGATGGGATGGAATTGGAGAGAATCTTGCCCTTTACCATGTTGTTGGTCTGATATTTTTGGTATGATTATGGTGGTTTTTTTAAGGCCTGTTTAAAGCTTTTGTGCATGTGCAAATTGCTTGTTTATGGAAATGGGATTAGACGATAGTAGCTGTGTTAGGGTCTTGAAACAGTAGTAGGCAGCTGATGTTATTAAGCATTATGCATTTTTATTAAAGAGGTTTTTATGGTGAGGTACTTCAAAGCACTGCAAGAGAAGTGAGAAATATTCTACAAGCAGGAGGGAGGGAGGAGAGAGAGATGAAAGGCCAATCACAGAATAAAATTGCTCTGAAGTAGTAATATACAAAAGTCTAATTAGTGTCACTCGAGTTGAACGCTTAAAAATCATCTTTAGAATTATTCCAGTTAATAAATAAACTTGAAGTAAACTATAGTGAAACAAAATTGATCTCATAATCTGACTCAAATTCTTTGTGGCTCAGAATTATTCGGAGTTAATTAAATCGAAACTTGAATAAACATAAGAGTGAGGACTAGTTGAAAGGAAGATATCATGTCCCATTCAAGATTCTTTCATGAGTTTTAATGCGCGATTAAAGTTTGTGAGTTAGAATACGACTTTGAATTAATCTGAAGTCAGCTTGGACTTTGGCAGAACCACTTGGTGTTTTGTTCTTGAATCCACACAGTTTTTTATAGATTCTATGACGATAATGAAAAGAAAGTATTAAGTATTGTTTTGTTCTTTAGCTGAATAAAATTAAAAGTTTTATTATGAGTTGATTGGAACAGTTAATTTAGTTTGTTTTGATTAAAGACAAAGTTAAATATTTAGTTTTATTTTATTCAACAAAAAACGAAGCACTACTACCATTTAAGCTATCACATCTCAAGACAGAACAATTTATGTTTCGAAAAAGGACGAAAGGGTGTATTAAGTATACCACAAATAAATAATAAAACTTGAATCAAGATAAGAAATAAATCCATTTTAGTTTTGATGGAAATTTAAAGTAGATTCACACAGCAATTGTATGACAAAATGGGACCTCTCTATAGAACAGGTTATACTGATATCCCAGATATGTTTTTCATTGAAAAACAATTTTTAAGATTTATCTTAAAAAGCTAAAAATGTGAAACGGTAATGACCATTGAACTACTTATCACCAAATCTTATTAAATTTATCGGCTTTCTTATTTATCAATTATTATTATCGGCTTTGTTAAATATATCGTACAAATAATTTTATTTAATAAAAATAATATTTAATTATTAAATAAATTTAGTACTAGTTGAAATAATAATTTTAATGGTTGAAAGTAATTTTTTGTTTACCCAGGAATACAATACAACCTCGAACACTTTATTCATGCAATAATATCACTCTTGGTTTGTCATGTGTCAGTACTAAATTATTTTGTGAATGTTTGTTGCGAGTGTATATTTTTTATGATGATTTTGTGTTTGGTTGTCGAAAGTGCTGAAAAAAAAAGAACAAATGCTTTCCAAGTGTATTCTTGAGACGAAATGAGGTACTAATCTGGCCCGATGAGATTGTAGTAGTAAGACCTGGATTTCCACCATAATATTTCAGAATATTGATGTGTTGTTGTTGCTGATCTTCCTGAAGGATTGCTGCTATGAAGAAGGTTTTTCGAATGGCTGTCCCATAATTTTCTTTTCTTTCTCTTACCGAAGATGCTCTAAGGGATAACTCTATATGAACTACACATGTGAACTCCCTCAGTGTCCCTTAGGGTGTAGGAATCAGGAGTGTGCATGCCTATTTTGGTTCCTGTTTCTAAAAATTATTTTTATTCTAAAAATAAAAATAACGAGAAAAATATCAGAACATACCCCAAATGGATTTACATTTGGTTCTTTGTTTTTTTTTTTTTTTTATAAAAACTGTTTATGTTTTAAAAATAATGAAACATGGGAAAAAAGTTTGATTAAGTTTTTTTTTTTGAAAAGCAAACTCAGATAACAAGGACAGTTTTACCGTTTACAAAACTGTTTCTAGAAGCAATTTTAAAAACAGGTGGTTTTTTTCTAAGAAACACAGCACAAAAAATTAAAAAACAAAAACAGTTTCAAAGAAGAGTTCTCCAGTGTTTTTAAGCTTCTTTCTAAATAACAGTTTTAAAAAAAAAAAAAATATAAGTAAACAAGTCTATGATACTGGAAATGGACCCATATTTATTTCATTGAATGTAGGAGTTGAGGGTAGCAGTGGTCACATCCTTAAATTGTGAAAAAGTTCAGATGGGCTGCGACAGTTCAGAGATTCACTCAAAACAACAAAAAAAAAAAATTGTTTTAATTTCTTTTATTTTATTAGAACTGGGGAAAAAACTAACATAGTCTTTTAACCTCGTGCTGTTCTCGATACAGCTGGAGCTGGCACTAGAGGCTAAGCTCAGAAACCAGAATTTACATCTGAAGCAGACAATTACGCTACATACCTCGGCAGAACTTTCTAGCCAAGAGTGATACCCTGCGCCAGTAGTAGCTCGTCTCCATAGTGTACTGTCGAAACACCACAATTATAGTTCTTTGTCAAATCCAAATAAATAGAACATAATGATAAAATACTAGAAATGTAAGCAAAGTTTTGTCCCAAAATAGCCACATTTAGAAAAAAATCAATCTAAAAAATATAATTAAGTGTGTTCATCAAAACGTAGTGATGATTAGGTTAAAACTTAATGGCGCGTAGTCTGTCTACGGGGCACTAGTTTGAATATTATTTTTTAAGCGATATTAGGTGTGTTTAAAATTATATGATATTTTAGATAAAACTCCCAAATAAATGGTTAAACCAGATTACCATGTTGAACGCCACATGTATTGTTTCAAGTCCTTCTGCTTCGGCGACCGCCACCTGTCGCCTTTTCTCACAGCTCCCCAATTTCAGCTCCATTTTGGCAAGTCCATTCACGATACTTTTTGATCACTTCCATGAGGCCTGTACAATACAGACATATATGATAAGATTTAATAGACATTAACGTGAACGTAAGTGAAGTAGTTGAAGTCTGCAGCTTAACAGGATATCTTGAGTTAGCTGAAAATCTGATTATGTTTGGTAAGGCTTTCTTGTCTTTATGGTCATCCGACCATGAGAGAGATCAGTGTGGTGTGTGTAACTTAAGCGGCTAGCCTTCCGTGTGTCTGATCCCACCTGAACATTAATGCACAGATCCACCTTTTTTGTGTCATACCACTCAACAACAGCCTCTCTCCTTGTCCCACTCAACAAAATTGTAGTTCAATAGATGAGAAAAAAAGCTCAGTACTGGAACATAAAACTATCATACATTTCTAAGATAATCAAAACTGAATTCCCTAATTCCTAATTCACCTTCTTCAAAATAGGATTTAAGGACATAGAAGCTAGAAAGAGTCATAATCAATTTGTAAATCGATGTAATGACCACGTCTTCAGGAATCCTATTGTTTTTCCCTAAGACAACTCCTTCTCATAGGACACTAAAAATTAAGAAAGCACAGAATTTCATGAAAAGGCCAAAGAAAATGAGTCTGAATATGACAAAAAAAAACCATAAAAAAATTGCCTCTTCCAGCATCAAAATCTCATTACTCATGGCTCAATTAAAGATAAGATCAAGGTCTCTGGTGATTAGGAACTACTTGTCCTTGTGGTACAGAGTTGTTCATTTCAACAACTTCTTCAAAGTCTGCACAAGGGGTTTCAGATACGACATAAGTTTGGTTAGGAGAATAACCAACCAATAGGAGGTATTGACATCAATAACAGACTACCCTGCTTTCATACATAAAGAACTGGGCGAGTCCCAATTGCCGTAACTACAGGGGCATCTGGAGAAATCTGTGATAATTAAACAAAAAATTTCACACCCTAGTTCTGTGCGGACCTGGGTAGAATCTTTCACTCTAAGATGTTCTTGGAAATTTAGATTAACAAAACCCAAAAAAGAAAACCCTTCTGATGAATAGGTGGACCAAAATCATTAAACATCTTTGGGATTAAACTGTCCTAATAATTTTACAGCTTAATCTTTTTCCCCTTATAGTGCATGCATTATATACTGATGGATTTGAAGTCTCAGATTTCAAGAACCATATTTGCTGTCTATGGTCAAGAACAGTTATATGTGTTTCTTAGATAAAGAAATAACATGATTGAAATAATTTTTCTCGATGCAGTTTTAAGTGAAGTATAACTTAGGTATGATAGATATTTAGAAATAATTTACATAAAGAATTACCAATGCATAAGTACAACAAAAGATGTCTTGGAGTAAAACATATATAAATAATAGCAGGCACATATGTCCAAGGATATGTGTTTGTATCTTGTACTTGAGGAAACAGTTTTTCTACAAGTGAAAGGCACCCACCTGAAGTTTAATGATCTCGAATGCCACTCAAAGTTCTCATGACACAAAGAGTATGCAGTGGTCAACAAAAGTGCCTTTCTCTAAAGGGTCCCGATTTTCATAATTTTATAGACACCAGTCAGTTGATTCAATACAGTTTCGCATATATACTTTCTTGAATTAGCTGCATCCAAGGACAAAAAATGCCTGAAAAATTTGAACATCCATCTCCTGCCGACTACGACGTAAACATCTAAGAAATGCGTTACCAGTCTCGAGCAGCCATTACAGCGGCGCTGGCCAGCGTGCAACAGCAGCAAACAGAACAGATCATTGCTGCTGGCCAATGTCAGCATCATTCATGATGAAACGGCATTGTTCCCCACTTAATTCAAGCAAACGATTTCAACTTTTTCTTTGACTTAATTTGTTGGACCTTTAGACACCTATAATTGCAAGAGCAACAGATGTACTATGGTCATGCCCATGTGGAAAAACGTCAATACAACTTTGAGTGGTATAGTATAAATTTGTATGCATCATTAAGTAAGAAGTAAATCAATGACAAAAACTGTTAAGTCAGAAGGCTTTGGAGTGAGTTTTACTAATCTAGTATATGAAGTCCAATGTTGTCTCTATTAACTTTGATTCATCGAGAATGGCATACATTGATTTGTCGCTGCAATCCTCTTTTGAGTAAAATTGCCAACAAATCCTCTTCGTGTGTGTATAAAAGCAAGAAAGCCTTCATTTCTTTGTGCTAAATTATACCCAAAGTCATCCTGAGATGGGGTTGAAAGCAGAACAGATTAAAGCTTTAGATCCACTTTAGTTTAAAGGTAAATATTACCCGAATTTATTTTGAGATCAGCATCAACAACTGACTACCAGGCCAACTTTGCAACTGGTGTTTAACAGTGATATGGAAATAAAAAGCGTGTCTAGGTATATGACAGGAAAAAAAAAGCCATCCTGTGTGGTCTATTCCAATAGTTCCACAGGTAATGACAAGATACCTCTTACGAACTCCCAGTGAATGGGAGGCTGAAATTATCTGAGTGTCTTTTGATGTATTTTCCTATTCAGCACCTCCACCCAGTGAATCCACCAGAGCAAGTTGTTTTCTCAGAACTGTACTAATTTGTCAGCAATGAATGGCAGTGCTTGATGTTTTGTTAGAAGAAGGCAAAAAATAATTGGATTAAGTCTCTATTTGAGCAAAAAAAATAACAGTAACTTCCATGAAGAATTAAGGTATCAAGAATTTATATCTCAATTTTTTAAAAATTTTGAAAATAATTTTTAAGAATATGAGTTAAATGTACTTTGTAAAAGTTTTTACGTTGCTATATAAAGTATATTTTTTAAAACAGAACGAAAGAATATCCCCAAGCGACCTGAGTTTTCAATTTCTGAACATCTATTAACAGCAAACACATCAGAAAGGTCAATAATGGGAATTATGAAAAGCCATGAACTCTAAAACACAAATCAAAAGCAAAGAATAGATGTTGAACAATGTCTCTGATGTCATTGTTTCCAACATATATACGACTAGAAAACAAGAGACGTATACATCTTACCACACAACACAATTACCGCAGACTAATGCAAGGCAGGCATTCATCTAAACACCAAAGAATAATGAAATTATATAGTCCAGAAAAGGGCAGCAACATCATATTTCATATAAATAAACTGAAATTTAAAGCAAGTACTCTGCTCAAACTATAGATGATTCTAAGGTCAGGGAAAACTAATATATTTTTTTTGTCCTCTTCTATTTTGATCTGTAATCTGCAAGAGCATTATCAATTCAAATTACCTATAACATGAATACAGAAAGAATCCCAGAAGGGCTGTGACAAGATATGGGCTTGGGCATGATATTTTGACATACAATTCAAAAAATCCTGAAATAAACTCACATTTTTCTTTTGATAGGTAGGAATTTTTTGTCCAGATTCAAGCTGGAACCTCCCTAACCTCACTCAGTGCCCTTTGGCACTTGAGCCAGGCCTCAGTACAACTTCATTGTTAAAAAAAGAGGGAAATGAAGATTTAGAAAATAGACTATTTTTGTTAGTAGTAATTAACTAGATACCTAAGTAAACTTACTAAGGATTTTGCTGTTGAAAAGCTCATGCTCACTAGCTACCCAATATACACCTCTAATAAGAAAAACTGGCATTAAGACCGATATGAGTTGAAAAATACTTAGGATCCTTAGGATTCTGATACAAGTGATAGACATGAAATAATGTGCATGGTCTTGTCATTATATGGATTAGATATTAAAAGTTTCTGCAGCTTGCTTATAAAATTGTTGCTTGGAAACAGGAAAGAGCACCAAAAGGACTTTGGAAAGTTGGCGGTAATCACCAGCTATGCCCAGAGATTCCATCTGCAGTAAACATGTAAACTAGGATCCATATTGAGAACATAAATATCGTTATTGGCTTTTCATTATTCTAATTCCAAAACTGAACTTCCTCAAATCATATATGTTGGACCTGTAAAAAATTGCAAGTAAAAAAAGTCAAATTTAAAGACTGGAGATTTTACTTCCTGAGAAATATAGTGACACCAAAGAAAAATCACAGCTCTCGACTGCCTAAAGAAAATCCAGGATCAGAAGTAAATTTAATTAATTTCCTAAGCTGGCTATAAGAAAGCATTCACATATAGTTATCAAAGATTTTTCTATAAAAAAAAAGATCACGAAAGGTTTGACTTATAACCAAGAAATACTGGAAATAAGAAATGGGAAAAATTTATAATAATAATAATGGCTGAGCTCACGTTCAGAGGGTATGGATCATTTATCTATCGACAGTGTATGATGATATAATAAATACTAATGTGATTGATGATGATATTCACATGTGTGATTTTAACATGGATAAGCACAGAACCTGGGATAGATTCTCCTCTTACTAAAAGCAAAAATATGTTGAAATGTCCTTAAAAATAATAAGAATACACGCATCCAGGCAAGTTGGCTTTTGAACGGTTGAACATGCAACAAAGTGATGAAGATAGAAATATGTATGAAGTTTTGAGATCACGCTAAAATTATTAAATGAGCAGACTCATATACTTAAGAACTTGTCTTAATGCAACACACAAGAACAATGCCTCAACGAACACTCTCAGCATCAGTCTCTAGCTGTGGCGTGTAAGTGAAACAGCCTGAACCCACTATCGATTCCTTCATTATTTTCCCCCATCTCCAGCGACACAAGCCGACCAAAGCTCTCCAATTTCGCTCAAGCTTCCCCAATCTGCGCACCACAATCTCCACCTCGCTTCGGCGCCGGAACCTTCAAGAGTGGCAAATACACTATAAAAAAGCCCAGGCCCAGACAAGCGGAAAATTTCTTTCGCCTGCTAATTCCTGACCTTCATCCACATCTGCGCTGCTTCACTGCAACGTAATCATTGTAATCTTCAGCAATTTACCTCCACCACACTCCGCAATCTACATCAAAAAAAATCGAAAACATTTTTATAAATTGAGCCGTTCCTCACATTTCCGCGATTCAAGGTCAGACCGATCAGATTCAGAGAGGCTTCGAAAAACTGATTCGACGGATTCATACAACGAAGACGATCGAGCCACATTCCGCATCCGTCGATGCACATCCGGAATTAGGACCCAACGAGCTCCGATCTCCTTTGAGGAATTGTTACTCTTCCCTCTCGTTGACTTGTCTACTACTGCAGCTTAATTCTCTCAGGTAAAAGATCAAATCTCGAACATCAAAATCACTGGAATGAGGACCTCGACGTTTTCTGGTGGATAAGAAGGGTAAGGTGATTCCTCGATTTAAAGTTCACTGCGTAGTAGAGAGTAACAGCAGTGATTGCAAATGGAAAGAGGTAGGCCAGTCGGACGTCTGCTGAACCCGCGTGAAATCGCCCTAAAAGTCACGTGCGGTGATGACGTCCACCGTCGTGGCTAGGTAAGTGCAGGCATAATATTGCCGCATGAGTGATCATTTATCAGTTATCATCACTAATCACTGCTCTGTGGGCTTCACGATGAGAATGAGCCAACTTATATATAATTAGGCTCGGTTAATAATCACAGAACAACCGTTAAAATGGGCAAAGAGTAAAAAAATTACAAATCTAAACCCTTTTATTAAAACCAAGAAATTAATTTTTACACATCATTTTTCAAATTTACCCTCTAATCACCGTTATAAACCTTGACTTAATCGTATTAAATTGTTGAATGCAAATAGTTAAGTCAGTAAATAGCCTTATGTATTCTGTGAGACTGTAGACTTAACCTAGATTCGAGGTTGTTTAAATATGGCCCAATGATGATTAAGTCGCGTGTATAGAAGTTGTGTTAAGCACGAACAGCGTGGCAAGATTTGTTAATCTTAATATGATAGTTGAAGTCAAAAGTATATAAAAAAAGGAAAGCAGTTAATTGTGTGCTTTTTGAAGTTTGCTTTGACGATGGGGGTAAGTTATCCCCAGTGTGAATATTTTAGGTTATAAAAGTAAGGGATTAATTTTACAAATAACTTATTTTATCTCTTTAAACCAATTCTCTTTATTTTTGTATCATTAAATTCTAAGTTTTTATTTTTTGAAAATGAAATAGCAATTTTTTGTGATGGCTGAAAAGTAATACGTATGGAAACACATATACAAATTCGTTAAAACTATATGATGAAATATCCTCATGTGTAGGATAATTAATTGACTCAATGCTTAGAAATTTATGACATAATATCTAGATACACGATTTTTGTCAAAAAAAAAAAAACATATAAACACTGTTACCATAATGTGCTGTTGCGCTCTTTTACTTTTTAAAGACTTTGGAACAAACTATATTTCATATACTCATTTCTAATGAATAACCATATTCATTTATTTATAATTGTTATGAGTATATGTCTCATAGCAATTACATTCTTTGTGTAAAGAATATATCGTTATTATTAGACTAATTGTCATGGCTTTGTTTTTAATTACATTTATACAAATTGGCATTTCTATTGCCTTTCAATCATTTACAAATGATACCATTAACCAATTTACACCTATCTTTAAACACATTCCTTAAATATCAAAAAAATAGATTAAAACTATATTAACTATGTAAAAGACTTTATCATTGAATTCAATGCTAAATGAATTTACAAAATATATGAATGAAGTGATATCTAATGGAATGAAGACATTTATACTCTGCTGTTGGCGTTTGACCGTCTACTTCATGTGTGTCAGTCTGCTTTCTGCTTCAGTGCTGCGTGATGACAAAAAAGCAATGGCATTGGCATTCCATCTTTAGTGGTTACATCTGATTACTGTGATTCAGTTAAATCAAACATCTGTTTATGAACAATGTTTGTACACAATATTGATACAATCATTGTATATATATATTTCCAGATCATTTATCTGTCGTCATTGAATCCACAAATCTACCGCTTTTCAATCTCATCCTTTTACCATATGAATTTAGCATACTGTTTATGGATAACGAATCGCAAACAGTCAGGCGGGGCTTTATGACGTGCCTATATAAAAAAATATTTGAGTTGTGGTGTATACCTCTCGATATTGTCATTTGACTACCTAAATCGGTATCTCTGATATATTATGTTGATCATTTCTCTTATTGTATTGTACTATATCTTGCTTTCAATTAATGGTTATTCTTTTTTAAAACATTAAAATCATTACAATTCCGATAAATTTATATATATCATTTGTGTATCTACGATAGAACACTGCTTTATCGATTTTCTTATACAAATTCGTTGCAAGCGATTGTCTCAATCCTTCAGCATCAATCATATGTACAGTATCTCTTTCTTATCGATCGACTTTCCAAAATTCTAAATCATTTATTATTCAAATATTTTGAAATAGAGGATTTGAGAACAAACCAAGGAAATGCACGTCGCTTTGGATTCCAATCTTTTGAAGAATCGACTTCAATGCGAGAACACATCGAATTGCATTATTTTATTGAATCGATAATGATCATATATTAGTTGGTTATTCTGAGTTTGTTTGAAGTTGATGTATGCACCGATCTTGTACCAAAATTTTTAGACCCTTGGTATATTTTATAGTTCCTTCAAAGAAAATTATGACTCTGAGTCATTTTAGTAGATTGGAATCATCATTTGGATCATGAGCTGAGTTCACGACATTTTTAACAATGCCAAATTGTTGATATCTTCCCACGACTCACTTTTCCCGGTCCTCTCTTTATTGCTCTCAGATTCGGGTGCTCCATAAATTAGTAATAGTTCCTTCTAATCATTTGAAGCTATGGCCCATAAGTTTCTTCTCCAATTGAACTCATCTAATTTAGTCCTGAAATAGTGTGTGCATTTACCACATCTAGACTATAATTTGCAAGTATCATTCTTACATATAGCTCCACTTTATTGATTTACGCAGGAACTTTGAGATAACAATTTACACTTCCCTCAAGTGGTATTCCTTTAAGTCTATTTTACCCAATCTTGAATCACTCAATTTGGATGAAAACTCAACTTATGGCTCTTACCATAGACACACCCAGCAGTATACGTGACTACGAACTCTGTAATCCCATGTTAGGAACCTTAGGCTATAATTTGCTCTAGTCCATGTACATTTGTAGCTCTATCTCTTATGGTTCTTTAAAAATTGGAATCACTTCATTTGGATGATTTTAACAACTGTAAAACAGATAGAGGTTTTGACAAAATTTGCAGATAATTTCTTTGAAATCCTTGTTCTTCTTTACAACCATTTCTCAAGAAACCAATCAAACAATCAAACATTCAGAAACAACCTCAAACTGAACTAAAAATCCAAGAACTTTATACCACATTTGGGGTTTTATTACAACCCAAACACAAGTAGAAAGGGGTTAGAGTTTTTGGTTTCTGCCTTGAAATCTTGATTCTTTAACAACCTCACTAACTTCTTGATCTTGTCCTTGATTATGGAGGAGGAAATCACATCCTTCCTTTCTTCAGCCGGATGTGCCTAGCCTTTCTCCCTCTTTCCTTTTTGCTGAATGTGATGACATACAAGATAGGGTGGTCTTAAATCTTAATTCTCATAAGGCATTGTTGGCCTTCTCATTAATACACTTTTCTAGACTTTCCCCTTTTAACACTTCTGTTTTACTTTCAGGCTTTTTCATTCCTTTCACTATTACATTTGGCAATTACATTCTTCATTTTTGATCCTTAGGTCCCCCTTGAAACATTTTGCCAATTGGCTTGATATAAATTTTCCGGGTTAATATTTTTTCCAGTTCTTAGGATTTAAATTAGAAAAATTTCATTCACTTTATTTATACCCTAAACATGTTTTGAATGCATTGTTAATTTTAGGGTGTTACATCCATAATTTAGCAAATCGGAGAAAGAGTCTTCTTTATGCAGGAGCTCTCAAAACTCCTTCTACAATATACCCTAATACCAAGCCCATTTTAGGCACATGCTAACATGATGGCTTGGAAGCTCCATTTTTATAGTAAAAGTTGGCCAGTGAGACCACTGTTGTCACTTTTCATGTAAAAACATGCAGAAATTTATAATAAAACTAATTCATGAGTTCAATTACAACTATTTTCATAAGTCATGGCAAAACCTTTGCTAATATATATATATATATATATATATATATATATATATATATATTCTGAAGAATTATAGAAGCTATAAGTCGACTTTCTTCCTCTTGCGACTGATGAGAGTGAATCAGCTCGCGATATCGCTTGAAATGTTTTTCCATTAAGGGTGAGACATGCCAGTGAGTAATTCTATAGAGTACTCCCACCTGGTTGCATCTGATGTTCACTGACAATTCATCAACACATTCAAATGAGGAATATATGTAGATTTTGAGTTGGAACCACATATGTCATGTCATAAAATGAAGTTAAACTCATTCCTTTCGCCCTTTCCTGAGTCTTCAGGGTGTTTAACTCTTCTTTATACGAACAGTTTCGCCAATAAATAGGCCAGTGCGTACGGTGAACTTGGTTCGATAGTACTGAAACAGCCTCGATCATCGAATGTGGTGTGGCCTTGATCGGGGTGTCAGTTGACCCATCAGCCCGCGAGTCTACATGTCTCAGTGAGACTATTGCGGTCTTCATGGCCGTTGGGCTCGTATATCCATTCGACTGTATAATTTTATTAGTTGTGTTTGTTATTTTGTGTGTACATGGGTGTGCGAAATTTTACAAAAGCGAAAATACAAAATAAGGTCATCTTGGCATTTCTTACTTCTAAGATCCGATCGTCCCATCCCAATCATTCTTCGGTACACCTAAAAATAGTCCCACGGCCCAGGTGAATGAGAGAAGCCAGTGATTCCCTCTTGATTACTCCGCTCTGAACTCAAATGCAATGGCACAGGCTTTCTGACACATGCCTAATATAAACTCTTGCATATAATGGCAGTCCTTACTTACATCATGTTATTCAGTTTATAATAATAACTGCATAAGCTTAGCTCATGGGCTAAAGGCACAATCCCAGACGGTCGTCCCCAGGAATACAATTTCACACAAACATGTTATTTTCTCAGCAAAAGTAACATAACACACGTACAGGATCTACAGAAGCAAAACACCCAAACGGTCAGGTAATTTGTCTATTCCTCTGATTCCTAACTCGGTCAAGCTTTGGGGCAGAACCCGGCCATCTGGAGCCTCAACGAATCTATCATTATAACCATAAGCCTGAGAGTAAAACAAGTAGGAGAAAAAACACTCCTTCCGGGTTCTGTGTGAAACTCACTCACATAGATCCTTGCTTCGTTGTCCTCTTGTGAAACAATGACTCCTCTCCTTCTTGTCATGAAAGAATCCAGAGCGGTGGATCGCTCTGAGCCCTAGAGAGAAGAGACTCTGAAGAAAATGAAGTCCAGGCTATCTGGATCTTTCCCTAACCTTTATCACTGGTTTCCTTTTCTTTTTCTGCTTTCATTCTAACAACTTACTGCTTTCTGTTTCTCGCTCTCAATTCTGCCTCGTTTCTCCTTTGCTGCTCTATACTCCTTTTTAGACATCCATAATAGGTCAAGGAAGGAGAAATTTCCCCTTCTCATACTCTCTAACTCTCTTTTGTGTGCATTGCTCGTTCATGCCGTTTTTTCTTTTCTATTTAACATTCTCTTGTGACATCATGCTCTTGGCACCGATTAGCAGGCATGGATCTGTGCCATGTGTCCTCCTTGAGGACTGTCACAAATGGTTAGCATTTGGTCTCCCTCCACGTGGCAGCCTCCCAATCCTGCCAACGGCATCACTTGCGGCTTCTTCGTCCAGGCCTTGTCGAAAGTGATTAGGCCATCTCGGGTCGGCGAGTGGGTGGCGAAGGATTTTGAGAGTTTGAAGTCGGTTTAGTCATGAGATCTGAAAATTCGGTTACGAGCGGGAATTATAGTTTTACCCTCCTTTAGGGAATCAGTTCAGGAGTGCTGTGCTGTGTTTTTGATTTCAGCCTGCCTCAGCCGAAATCTGATACTCTCAATGCATGTCTGATGTGTCTCCTTATTTAGTAATCATATCTTATATATATAATAAAATGCCATAGATAACCCAAATCATGTTTTCATCATATACATGAAATCATATCATCATATAATCGAAAGGAAGTAAACACTCATTCCAATGTCATTATATTACATATATCAGCATTTTTATTTAACAACAATAACCAAGTATGTCATTGCACAAAAATCGGCAATGCTTCCATAATCCTGGTGATTGAAGGCCAATAATGCCTGAAAGCATTAAATCCTCAACGGACCACGCAAAGCGGAAAGCATGACCCTTAACATGCCATAAAAACCAACCCCAAACATCCCCTTAATAGGCCTCTAAACAATCCAAATTTTTTTAACCTTGACGGTCCACTAGTAATCAGTGTTTTCCCAAGCATGCCGACAATCCGAGGATCATACCACAAAACCAGCCAACCACAAACGAGGCCATAAAAATAGTTATAAAACCAGCGAACCACGATTCGAATAGCCGCTGTGACCATATAGTAGTCGCAAACGATCCCGACGACTCTCCGCACCAACCCGAGGTAAAGTAAACCAAAGTAGGAAAAAAAAACCCTATATCTTGATGGAAAGGTGACCTGGTACCTCCTTCATACAATTTCCCCAAATCTCCTCGGCTTGCATCTTCGGTGAAACTTTCTGCTGTGGTACACACGTGTAGCCCTCGTGAGAGATGAACTTTAGTTCTTGGCTCAAATTCGTGAATGAGCGGAACTCAGTTGCGAAAGAAGGCACGATACTTCTCTCCATTTCCTCTCTCACGTAAAACCAGCAGGAAAAAAAAAAGAGATATTTCTCCCCAACATTTCTTACAACATAAGTCTTAAAGACTTGGCCCAGTCAGCCACCACATTCATCCCACGCCTTGTTTGAAGCTCGTTTTGCCTAAACGATTAATTTAAATCACGAGTTTAAGTTAAATTATTTATCATATATTTTATTTTAAGTGTTGAATTTTCAGATTTCCACAAAACTTTTGTTTTTTTGGGGTCCAGAACACTCGTTACCTTGGCAGCAAGGGTCGACTATCCATAATCAAACGAAAGTCGTATGGGTAAGCTAGTTTTCTTGAGATGAATATAAAGTGAAAGTCTGTTTCATCATCTAAGACAAAAATTTCAAGTTTGCTTGGTACCATGGTAGTTGTCATTTGCCTTTTGAAGAAAAATCAATTGTCCAGGGTCTTATTCTCCATAAGGTGATATAGAGTCTGCTTTCATGACAAGATGCTGAATCTTTAATGTCGATGATAAACAACTAAATCATCAAATAAGAGGATGTCGATCTCATTATAATGGCGTTCTCATTTGCCCCGCATCTCTGCTCTCGTTGCTGCGATACACAGTCATGGTCTTGCCTGTAAAACTGTCCGAATATCCATGATACATGATCCCTCTCGGTTCGTGCATCAACACGACAACGAAGCTCGCCCGATCCACCGGTATTCTTGGTATTATTTGGATATGGAGACATGGAATGCGCATGACACTCGATAAGTTTGGCGTGCGCCACCTAATGTGGCCCATACGTTCTTTGAATACCCACCTTGAAAGGCGATATATGCGATAACACCAAACGTGGAACTTTGATCAGCTCCTCTGCCAGGCATCACTTTCGAAGACATGATCCCCGCTCGAACTCTGAGTCGTCGTGCACAGCCGGCGCATAACTTCTTCTATCGACTTTGGCCAGGTAGGGCCAGCCGTTTCAATCCACCTTCAAGGTGTCCCCTGCAGCAATCGGGACCATGGTCTCTGCCCTTAGTCGATAAACAATCGTGAGGCCTTTCATATAAGGTACCTCTGAGGGTGCCATATGTATTCTCGCTAATAGCCTTGTTGTGGCTTTCTTAAGATGTATTAACTGGCTACACCCTTGAGATCTAGAACATGCACATGCATGTCCTCTAAGTTGGATGGTCATCTTCGATTGTGATGCGCATACAAGGATGAAAATGCTCATCATCGATTGTGTCCCGGCTGACTAGTAGGACTCTTGAAAATGAGTATAGCTGGATCAGAGTCAGATCACATAGATCTTGGTACTCCATGCGGCCGGACAATCTCGCATACAGCCTATTGAATTCCTTTAGAGTGAGTCATCCGCCGCATTGAGATGTCTTGACATTAAGTACAGGTCCAGTATATCACCCACCGTCATGCTGCGATGTTCATGGAAAGTGATCACAAAACCGGCCGTGACATGCTCCCTTCCACTGCGGCGCGAGCGGAGTAATCCGTGGTTCAATTTTACCGCTTATTTACTTGTTAACAGACATCAAATAAAAATCCCAGCGTGCTATCCTGCAATGTCAGTGTTGAAGATCCTTGCGTACATCTTGTGCCACTGATGCACATCAACGAGAAACAATGCAACTCGCCGAGATCACCATCTATCGAATCTATAGACTGGGAACCCACGACCCTTCTCTATCAGAACCATCAGTGAATAATTTGCCGTCCTTGTATCAGTGTACCGTCACGTGGAGCCCATATCTATGTGTCCTAGTTCGATCAACACTTTCAAATAGAAGCATAACCACTAGCTCCCGAAAGTACCACGGGCGACCTGTGATGCATTGGCGGCTCCTGACCTGAGCATCTGCTCACGACACACTAGCCCGACATCGGAAACTGCACACTGAGTGCATCAATTACCATTTGCCTTCTGGGATGACGTGCAAGTGAGATTATGCCCCCAATTATACCCCAATAGTTTGTAATTATGTTTAGGGTATAATAAATCAAATTTATATTTTTCCAATTTAAATGCTAAGTGTGAAAAATAGTGAAAAACCTTGGGTATTAAAGTAGTAAGGAGTAAATGGGTAAAATGTCCATTCAGACTAAGACATAAGATAGAAAGGGTATAATGTTAAGATGAAGATTATTAATAGTTAACTTACAAATGGGAATAAAAAAAAAAGTGGGGACTAAAATGCAAAGGAAAATGAGCCGTCATAAGGAGCAGCATGTGCTACAATTAAGCATTCTCACCATTTGGCTAAGGAAGCTAAGGCAATATGGTTTTGGGGAAAAGAAGAAGCCATTCTTGGTGATTTTTCTCACTTGGTTGGAACTTTAGTTCTACATGTAAAGGAAGAAGAAAGGAAGAAGGAAAGCTAGTTGAAGTTCAAGAAAATCAAGGTTAGGAAACTATCCTAACTCATTCCTTATCTATGTTTGTGTTAGGAAAACCCTACCTCTTCCATAAATGTGTTTTTGGTTGGTTTGAGTTGGGTTTTGTGGTTTGTTGTTTGTTTCCAAATTTAGGTTGAAAAGGAAAAAAAGAACTCTTCTGAAACCAGCCTCTCGACTTAGGCAAGGGTGCTCACTATAAGCGGACAAGCCCCGAGTATGGTTGCCTCGCCGGCGAAGGCTACTCAGCCTTGAAGGGCTAGCGAAGATCCCACACCTGGCGAACACAGTAGTCCTATTTTGTTTCCTTTGTATGTTAACCCAAGGAAACCATGCTCTTTTGGTTCCAGGGTGATAATTAGGTATGAAGTGGATTAATTGAGGATCTTAAGTGAAAAAAAAAAAAAGGTTCGATACATGTATACAAGTTATATGATCTTAATTACTAAATAAAATGTATGACATGGATATGAAGTCTGAACACTGTCATCGAGAATACATTCTAAGAGCGTTTTTTGTTTTTCTTTGTTGCTTCTGCACGTTATTTAAATCTGATAATGTGATTAAAACAAAATAACATGTGAAACATATATATAAGTGCAACTATGCCTGATAAGACTAGATAATGAATGAATAACCTCCCACAGTTAGTCTTTGACACTCCACATTTAGTGCCCGACCTCTTTGTTGTTCATTTACAATCTCTTGACTTTTGTTACGTGATGCGATGCGGTCTGTTTGTGTGACACCTACATTGGAAATCTTGTCTTGTACCTTGATTGCCTATTGTATTATACGCTCATTCATTACGGTCTATACATGCAAACGTATATGATAATTATCTACAGTAAGAAACATAATGTCGCACGTGCTAAATAATTGATTATATTTACATGAGTATACTGGTACCTTATATCTGAAATATACTACATGTACTACCACGAAGGAGTATATTATGATATGGTATTTTGAAAAGTAAACATTAGTGAGGACCACTACAAGTGGTCACATATATTATCTGTTTTCCTTTAAATTTATAAAGATTAGTGCGGGTGTTTCACATATGAGTCTTGAAGGGTTATCAAGACATTCCACTGATAAGACCATTACGCTGTGATGGAAGAATATCTCTTTGATGTAGGTTCGGGTATTTTTTTAAATGCAAATGTAAAGTAATGTTTGAGATAATAGAACTTGTGTAAATACAAGTGTTGGACTGGTATATATATGCAGGCAGTTTAAACACCAGTATGATGGTTTACAAGTTTGTCTTCTTGAACATATCCGTGAATGGGCCAATATCCAAGTTAATAGTTCTCCCGACAGCGCCTCGCCCGACGATTCGAGGAAGGCGTTAGGGTGATGATATCAAGCCTAGGTTTTGAGACACAGGAAAATGTGGGTTTAAGAATGTAGCTACATAATGTGTGTTTCCTTGTTTTTGTATATTAGTTAGTGAACCAATCCTAGAATGATAATGGAAGCTTGACTAAGCGTCAATACTATAGACCTTGATCCATGCATTTCTAGTGCGCCGCTCGGCTAGAGTGAACATGTGTCGGCGTTTGTAAAATTTCTCAGATGGCAAGGGTCTTACTCCGACCTAAGGCGAGTAAAGCATGAGTAGAAAATTCCATGGTATAAGTTTGGAAGAGTCTAATGGCCAAGTTTTAGGTGGAGAAAGTCTGACTATGGGCCGAAAGTGAAATGTCCCCCGAACATATGGCAAATGTGTGTGCCACCAGTCTCGACTGCAATTTGGTGATTGGTTTTGAAATACATAGCTTCGACCGGTTGCCGGACTTCTTGTCAAATTTGGTGGCTGTATATCCTTACGTGATTCTGAGAGGAACTAAGAGTGGGCACGTTCTGAATCTTAAGCGGGGAAAATAGCGATCAGAAGATTGAATATGAAAGAGGTTAATGTATGGCTAAATGCATCAGAACCAATTCTTCCTTTGAAACTTTTCGATGTAGACGGTTGAGGATAAAAGTGTATAAAAGGTACCTCGCGAATCCCACATCATTGCATGTAATTGAATTTCATCGTAGTGCTTGGTATAAAAATTGAAATGCGAAATGATGAGTCAAAGAAAATCGGAGAGGAAGTTCTCAGTGGAACCTCAGTAAAAAGCTGGAGAGTCTCGAGTTGGATTAATTTACATAGTTAGGATACTGAGATTAGAGAGGCGGGGGAGGCCTAAAATGACGAGGCCAGGTTACGATATAGGCACTTAGTGAGACAGAAGAAGATTGGTCCGCAACATCACGAGCATCATTTGGTACTTACGAGATGGATAGCAGGGGTTGTTTCCCGATGTGACCTGAACTCTCACCTTATAGTGAAGCGTCCATGTGTGGATGCCAGGTTAAAAATCCTCGAGGAAGTAGCGGAGGATCGATGTACCTCCTCAAAGCCTAGTGGGTGGGGTAGGCGAGGTGGTTCGAGGCGGCAGTGAATCGAAACGATGTCGCTATCTGCCAGTCTGACCCCGAGGCTTATCTTTATGGGGCTCGCAAAGATCGAGGATGCACCGGGGTTATGTCAGCGGGTAGTTTCACTCTATGACCTTTGAAATGCATACTGGTATATCCAGGGTTCTACATTCTTATAGCCATTGAGCAGTTGATATTCATTACCATGGTGAGCCTTTAACATATGTCATGCATGTTACTAATCCCTTAGGCGTAATGTTAGAGTCGTCAGTGTAATGTGTATCCTCTAATGATCATGATGAGCATTTATGGTTGATGTCAGATTGCTTTGCCTCATGAACACAGTTTATCAAACATGTAAGCTATAATTGATTGTGATAAGAAAATAGTAGTCTTTCCGTGTTACGACTTTGTCCCGGAGATAGCCTTACATGATGTCAGATGCGGACAGTGTCGAATGTAATTTACGCTATCTTGTGTTTTCTTAGAAAAGGTTGTGAAGCCTTTTTGGCCTTGGTGCTTGACTCTAAGAGGGAATAGGTAAATCTAAAAGATATTCTAGTGATAAAGGAATTTTTTGATGTGTTCTGAGATTATCGTTTTACCACAAGAAAAGTAGTTTGTCTATTGAAGAGTTTACGGAGCAGATCTATTTCCCATGATTTGCCATAGGCTCCCAGTTGAACGCTAAAAGAAGTTGAGACTCTGACTGGAGCTATTGGACAAGCGTCGTCGAACTGGTATTTCACCACCACAGGGGTATTGCACCCGTTTGTTTGTCAAAAGAAAAATTCTGGCACTCTCAGGATGTGCATTGATTATCGACAAATAAATAAGATGCTTAGTGAAAAATAAATATTAGGCTTTGCGATAATAGAGATTTATTTGATCAGTTGAAAGGACAGTGTCTTTTCAAAGATGAACTTCTGATAGTATTATCAACCGTGAAAGATGTTGATGTCTTGAGAAGTAACTGAGCAGATACCATAGTGTTATGAGTTTAATTTGGTGGGTTTGACTAATGCAGGCACATTCACCTGTGGACTTGATGAATGGGACCACCTGTTGAACCCCAGAAATTTTATATAGTATTCTGGAATGATCTGGCTGTTGTATTCTAAGGATGCCTGAAAGAATATGAACAACATTTGAGATAGTGTTACAAATCCACGAGAAAACAGTTGTTTAAGAAAAGAAGTTAAGTAAGTGTGATTTGGCTTAAGAAATGTCCAATCTAGGCACATCTTATTGTGCATGAAGAAGTTATTAAGTTGACACTACGAAGATTATTGTATAGAATTGAAGCCATATAAATCTGTGGGGTAGTATAAATTACAACGGTTGCAAAACCTCTCCAACACTAGTCACCTCAGAAAGAGTGAAAGTTGAATGGATGATAAACCAGTCGAGTTTGTCGAAATATCTGGGTTGAAACACAATCAACAGCGGCACCTGACCCGCCGGATGAGGAGCTCCTGTCATGCATAGTGATGTGAAGTTGGTTTAAGATGTGTATTGATGCAGATCTGGAAGGTTGTGGCATATACTGCCAGAGAAGTTTGAAGCATGGGCATATTCCATGCAGGTCAAACATTTGTTGGGTGGTAGTGTTAACATTTTTGTGAAGTAGACACTACTTATACTCCCAATTGGCATGTAGAATATGTTGGATTAATGTAACACCCTTTAGTGTGGTGCATAACATGTTGAGGTATAATGAAAGTAAATACTGTTTTCAGTAATAATCTTACAAAGGAAATAAACAAATCAGGAGTGAATTGAGTCGAGTGGAATTGGTAAGTGATTAGGCACTGATGACACTGAATAAGTGTAATAAGAAATGGAACTTTGTGGATTACCAAATAAATGGTGAAGGACTGTGCAAAAATGGGAAAATAAATTGAAAATGAGATAAGGCTGAAGAGCATAGTGCCGCAAGCAAGCTGCTCTCTTTTGGTCTTTGGGGGATGAGGCAAGCTTGGATAGAGGGAGAAGGGAAGAGAAGAGAAGGAGGAGAAGGAAGAGAGAAGGAGAAGGAAGGAGAAAGGCAGGTATGGATTGCTATGATTTTCTGGAACTTATTCTTTTGAACTTTGTACATAGATTTTTATGGATTACAGGCGCAGATTTTTGTATATGGATCTTGGGGGTTTGGAATCTGTCTCTTTTTTTGCCTTTGTGGAACTCTTTGTTTGGTTTGGTTGTGGTCCTCAATGGAGGAAAATTTTGTATAAAGAAAATGTTGGGTTTAGGGGAGATGCATCTGTTTTTTAAACTGTGTTTGTTTTGTGTAAACGTCATTCAGTGGTATTAGTCTAAAAATAAACTAGACATCTAAGAGAGAACAAATATCCCTATGATAAGTGTCTCGATTTGGACCCCAAGGTACCAATAAAATTTAATCAATTTCTGTTGAGTCAATTAAATCTGATTTGGATTGGAGCGATTTTGTGTGGGCCTGTTGAGTTCACTCATCCAAATCAAATGCTTGATTCAAATAAGGAGTATAAAACTAGGATAACAAATATCCTGAAATAAGTATATCAAATTTACGGACCCCCATTAATTTATACAAAATTCGTGAAGTAAGGGAACAATTCGATCCTTGAAATCGCGTAAACAGCCATAGATTAGATGATGGGTTTAAATCATAGCAGGTTATCTTGCAGCCCAAATAAATTGGGAGGTACATAAAACCTTCAGACATCTGAAATAACTTTCATGAAGAAAAGTATGTCAGAGTATGTCTTTAATATTCTGAAAAAATTTTCAGAAATATAGAAGACGATTAGAATTATGTTCGAGGAAATTGTCGTTCAGATGTTTAGACCTATCTCCCAAATTAAAAGTCAAATAACATGATGTTTGAACCTTAAAACTTAAGACATAGGGGTATATTGAGTTAGAGATTACTTTTATCTAACAATCCCCAGTTTGGGATCAATAATTGTGTCGAAAATGGACGGCTATAACTCAAGCGAAATTGGTTATATTTGAAATTGTATAAAAGGTTATATAATTGTATTGTTATATGAAAGTTAAAGAAGAATACGTTAGTATCATCACAAAAGTCAAGTCTGATTAAATGTTTATAAAAGTATTGAAAATAAATATCTATATTAGCCATGATAATGATTATTCCTTGTATGAGATGTACTACGATAGAAAGATTGTGCGCATGGCGGGTAGTTTCTGGTGGAGGCATCTTTATGGGATCACCGGAGTTGTTGTAGCGGCTACGGTTTGAGATATTGAGAACCGTTTGGGTCGATGACATAGATCAGTTGGATCTATAGCAGGCCGTTGGAATTAAATAGAGATAGGGTCGTCGATGCGTGATAGTACCTTCCAATTTATCGGGTTTTTTTACATGTCACTTCTAGTTTTTATCAGACTTTATGAGAAACACAAAGCAAATGATAAGTATAACGATATATGACATGATATGAAGGCACCCAACAACTGTGGCACTGTGATGATGGTATATAGGTTGAGAACAAAATAAATAAAGTGTAAGGATGACATGAAAATATATGAAAAATATGATAGAAATGACATGGTATAAGATAAGTAGATGTGAAATGGATAAATGATAGTGAAAATCATTATGATTTTACATCATAGTAGCAAAGTACTATAATTGAGATGATCCTTATTAAGGGTGGTCAGTATTATACTGAAGCTATAAACATACAGGTGTTTCATCCGTGTAGGTAAGAGGAAACGAGAGTAGAGGCGATCGCGTATTGATAAGTGACACACAAGCTCAAGTACCTTTGGAAGATATCCATTTGTTGTAGGTATATGTGCATTTTTTTGTTTCTTTTTATTAAGCAATGTAAATATTATATGATGATTTTTCCATGTGGAGCTTGTATATACTTTTATCTGTACTCAATTTATCGTCTGATTCATGTTAACATTGAATGAACAAGCCGTAAAATAAGCAAAAATGACATACTATACGCTTGTTTCTTAGGGTGTGAGTTAGAGGCGATCACGGAGTTTAGTGTTATCAAGCTTATAGTTTACGTTGGCGATTTTGAATAAGTATATGATGAAAAAATGTGTGTTTGTGTTAGTGACGATGTGGATGTCTTATTGTTTTTATAGTGGATCTAATCACTCCAAATCTAGCTAAAGAAGCATTAAAGGTATTAGCAAGGAGATTAAGGGTTGCACAACCCGGATCATGAATTTTGTGTCGGAAGTGAGGTATGACCTTGAGCCAAATGAAGCATTGCGGTGTCAAAGAGACATGAGGCAGGTGGAGATTGTGCTCAGAAAGCTATGGTAAGGAAACATGGAAATTCCATGGGATTAAACATGGAAAGTCAGATAAAAATGATGCAGTTTGCCAGAAGGCTGCGAAAGAATAGCAGTGGAGGAGGTGAGATGCCCTCTGATCAAGTGATGTGCAGTTTCTGCACAGCCAGTGCTATGATTGTGGAAGCTAGTGTTGAGTTTGGGCTTCGGATCCCGCGCTACATGGGGTTTTAGATCGAAGTTGAGGGCCAAATATCTGATATAGTACGAAGGAGACAGTAGGCAGTTCTGAATAAACGAAGAACTTATTAGTAGCAGAATATGAAAAGAGAATTGATCATGTCTTAGCAAGTACTCACGAATGAGTCCTCCCAGAACATTTCGGTGTAAGCGGTTGAGATAATAAATAGGTCGTAAAAAAGATATCCGGCGCTGTGACAATACTCTTTAGTAAAGTTCTATCGGTTGGTTATTGGTAATAAGTGAAAATGCGAGCGGCGATGAGAAAGATTTTAGAAGAGGAAGATTTCTAGAGAGGCTTCTTCTCTCGGATAAAGAGATAGAGTCCCCCAGCTAAGTTGAATGAGTTCATTCTGAGGTAGAAGGCAGTACGGTGGTGCACCTGGTTATGGCCAGGGTGTTTCAAGCTGGACAGGAAGTCAGGCGCCCTCGTTGCCATGAGTGACATTTGGAGAAAGTGTGTAGATTATTGGCGTGAGAGGATGTTTCAAATGTGGAAGCTTGAACACTTGATAGCAAATTGTCCCAGTCGAGGGATAATGAGGTGCAAGGTAGTGGCGGAGGGAGGTGTCATGGCTGCCGACGGTTCGAGTAAGGGGTCGAGGTGAATTACGATTCGACGCAGGGACGTGAGTGCAGTGTCGAGCTGGAGTGAATCGTCACTGTGCTGACCAAACCACGAGCTTATCTTGTAAAGAGCTCATGAGGATGAGATTCTCTGAAGTGATTCTTGCGATATTTTCTCTCTTTATGATATTGAATGCATGCTTTGACTGGCTCCTCAATTCATTTGTATCGCACGAACATGTGTTTGATAGAATCGTAAATTACCACATGATATAGCATTTGGCCATGGGACTAGTGTCGAGTCAACAGAGTGTATAGGCGTACCTATGATATGAGGTTTTTCTGTATCTACTTTGCTTTGTGGACTTTTCATGGTTGGATTAATTTGCAAGGGTGGTGATCGAGCTATAATTGATTGCTTGATAAGAAAACGATGAAGCCATCTGTTATGACTGTGCGAAAGTAAGGCAGTACATGGTATCCCGATTTAGACCATAATAAATGTATTGCTATCTGTATGGCTTAAACGATTATTGAGAAAGGATGTGTTTATTACAACACAGTGTGACACATAAGAAAATAAAGTCAAATAGAATTTAGAGAAAATCTTTTTTGGTTGTGAAAGAATTTTCGGATGTCTGATTACCAGTATTCCACCTTAAAAGAAGTGGATTGCTGTGAGATTTTAAAGGCTTGAGTTCTACTTCTAGGGCACCACTCTGAGGATGGCTCAGGCGAGTGAAAGACTAGATTCAGCTTCTAAGATCTTTACAGATAAGGTTGCTCCAGGAGCCAATGTTTCTCCAGGTGTACTGTTTGTTAAGTGAAAAAGAAGATGGCACCTACGGATGCGTGATATCATAAATCAATAAGGTGTGATGAGAAACAAATACCCATTCTTAAGTGAGAGATCTTTTTATGTCAGTTAAAAGGCGAGGTGTCTTCCATAGAAAAGATTAGACTACGATCGAGGGGGTATTATCATTAAGAGTGAAGATGTTCGATGCAGAAGACAACATTCGAACTCGATATAGCCATTAGGTTCTTGCCCAGTATTCTGTTTTTAAGCGGTTTGACTGATACTTAAATGACGTTCCTTGGATTTGATGAATAGGGTGTTTGTGAAAAACAGAGTTGGCCACACTAAGATTGAAGTTGTAGTGAATTGGAAGCCATACTGGTCTGTTGCAAGTGCAATTTCTTGACTAACGGATATTATAGAATTTGTGAAGGATTACTGCTCAGCCAGCCTTCTCGCTCTGAGTACTTAGGGAAATGAGTAAGGATTTGGTATTGGAGATAAATGTAGAATAGTTTTAGTAGTTGAAAGAAATGCTAGTTGGCTTGATGTTGCTATGAAACTACCTGGAAGAGTACACTTTTGCTCTGATGATTACTTGGGCGTGGTTTAGGATATGTATTGTCTGAGTAGGAAAGTAGTAGCTTATGCATCCGAGCGATTAAAAAACCCATAAGACAAAATAATCCCATTCATGACTTAGGTTGGTTCGAAGTAGTGTTTGCTTTGAATATGGCATTCTTCATGAGAAAAGTGTTAGCAAATTTATACGAGATCATAAAAGTCTCGTGTTGTTACTTGAAGGAGCTTAATTTAGGCAACGGAGGTGGTTGGGTTGTTCGAGGGTGCCGCGTAATAGACTACCACCAGGAAGCTAATTCGGCCGTGTAGTGCCTTAATGAAAGATAATGTTGCTGTTACAATAGAAATGCCAGTTGGGTGGAGGAGATAGTATCATTGGAACCTTAACTGATCAAATAGTTCTGTGTTGAAAACAAATCTTATGGATCGCCGAAAAGATGAAGAGATCTGGTCTGGATGGTCAGAGATGGTAGTAAGCTGGGTTTTGGTAGAGAAGGAAGTTTGTATTTTTTGAGGTTAGATTATGTGTGCGGATGATAAAATAAAGAGAAAAGAAAGTTGAAGCTCATATCGGCATTTACCATGCATCACACGGAGTGAAATAAGATGTCTAAGTTTGGAAATAGCAGTCTTAGTGGAAAGAGATGAAAAGGTAATGTGTGTTGTATTGTCCTAAATGTTTAACGTTTCAACAAGTGAGTGGACACGAGTTCAGTGATGCGTCCCTTTCAGTTCCTTTCCAAATGGAAGTGGATTCTTACCATGGATTTGTATTTGGAGTTTCGCTCAGCGCGGGCGCGCGACTGCATGCAGGTGATTGTTGATAGGCT